>JBCFYV010002762.1:0-81941 GCA_039000515.1 Timema cristinae | reverse complement strand
AATACTGTAACAGTCAGACAGATAAAACTGTTTATTTATCCATACCCAGCCGTACATATTGTATATTGATTGTTTGTTTAAAATCGATTCTGGTAATCTGATCATTAGTAAGCGCTCTTGAGTTTTAAGAATCAAATAACGACTTGCTAATCCATTATTTATTTTTAAATTGATTTTAACATAGTTTTTATTACTTTTTTAAATATGTTATTGAAGTAATTGTAGAAATATTCAAACATAGTCCTGCTTTATAAAATGGGAATTAACATATTGTAGTCAAAAATATGTTTGTGTTTTAAATAGAATGTATTCTCAGAAATCGATATATCGCAAGAATCAAATATATTTGTTTCCTACTCGAAAATAGATAATAGATATATAAGAAAATAATAATAAAACATACTAAGGCAATATTGAGTTCACTATTACCAATGTATGTTTAATTGTTAAGCATGTTGTTTTAGTCTTTAATAAAAATATCTGTTTGTATTTTTATTTTGCTGTCTTAATACAATAAAATATCCTTTGATCAAAGGATAATTAGGCCTAATCTGTATATAGCAAATGTTTATTTAGAAACTTACTTCATTCTAACAACACTTTTAAAAATAACTAAAAGACACTCAAAATTTGAGTGATTTGATTTTCAAACAATGAGTCTAGACTGTTTAATTTGGCTGGATTTTAACCTGTATTTTGTGAGGGGTGGTTGGGGTTGATTAAAATTGAAAGCATAATTTAATTAAATCTTAATTCACAGTTTAGGCCTATATTGTGTAATGTAGGTCTATTTGTAAATCATTAAAATTTATACTGATTTGTAGGATTCGGATTCGAGATTTGAAAATAAAATGTGGATTCGAATTCGAGAAATAGTGGATTCGACCCATCTCTAGTAAAAAGAATAACTTTTGTAAAAAATATATTGTCATATTTTTTTAGCGGTTCTATTGTAATTCCATCAATAATGTAGCGGTCTGCGAAATTGGTTGTTTTTCCTCATTCAAGTCGAACTCACATGGAGTATTTCAAAAAGCTCCCAAGTTTGAATAATATAATATTTATAATTTTAAAATGTTTTAGATTTATTTGTCTATTTTAAAAGTAAAATAATATATATAAATGTTACCAGTCAGAACAAAAATCAAATATAAATATCACATCTATAAAATGTGAGATATTAAAAATATATTAAAACAATATCACATGTTGTGAAAAAAAATAATGACACTCACTTTTATAGATATAAAATACCTTTGAAAAAATGTTTAGAAAATGGGAATCTTGGTTTTTAAATTATAGATAACACTTTAAAAATCATAAATTGAATCAAAATATTGATTTAAAAGAAAAAGTAGTTTAAATGGTTTCAATGCTCATTTATTTAAATACATTAAAATTACACTTAACATTTACAAAAAGGTTTATGAAATTGATGTTTTAATGAGTTAATATTTCCCCAAAATATGCCTTCATAGGATTAACTACCCTATAAGAAAACACAAGAATCACAAGCAGTTAAGAATTTGAAATTTGTCCTTAATGCAATAATAGCACATCATCACCTCTTCGGATTCAGTTCCATTACTTTATAGACAGTTGCACTAAAGCCTTATATGGACTTTCACTTGAAATAATGTTATTTCAAATTTATTTCATTTCAATTTATAATGCTAGTAAAAATCGATGTTTATAAAAATGAAAAATAAGATGGTTAAAAAAATATTTCTAATAGACAATATGAAATAGTAATTTATTTATTTTTAAATTTAAATCTGTAAGTTTGGTAAAATATTTATTGCAATGTTGACAAACACTGATTTTAGACTGGTTAACTATAACTAAATAGCCTAATAATTAATTCTAGTTTTTTAGTTGACGGTATTGATAGAAGTTTTAAATATCTTAGTTTCAAAAACAATCACAATGTATTCATAGTGTTAAATTTGTAATCAAACTGAATTTATAATTTCAGAAAGAGACAATATAATAATAGTAAAAATAATGATTATTCAATTATTTAGTGATCTATTTAGCTATTTTTATTGCCATGTGGCAATGTAATTTCAATCGGGGATAGTTTAAAATGGATGACAATAATGAATAAATTTACTGATCAAAAGTGTTTTTAGAGCTCTATTTTGTTATTCATACCAAATTTGATATTAATAATACTTACCACTGCATCTTACTACCTGTTCGGGTTGTACACTTGCCTAATTATGCTAATGGGTTAGGGATTGGGAAGGGTGAGTAGAAAAACTATTTAGGGAAAACCATCCCCAGTTCACTCGAGCGAGATTTGAACCTTGATCTCCCCGTCCTCGGCAGTATAGCTGAATATGAAACTAGCATGTTAGCTAACTATGCCACCTAGATGGGTAAAATTGGATTTTAATTTTACCCATTTATTAAGTTACCGAATAATTTATAAGTGAAACTACCGATATCAAAGTATGATTAATTATTTTAATAGCAAACCACATTGTTGTAAATTACCTATACTGGCAGCTGTTTAGGCTTTTATAAAACCAAAGCAATATTTTTTTTAATATATCATATTTATTTCTTAAATTATTTTTTTTAATATAAAATTATAAAATTTAATGAGTTAATGATTTTTACAACAACAAAAAATTAAATATATTTAGTTGTTGCAAATATTTTGTCTATGATTTAAGTTTTAAACTCTAATATTAAAATACAGTGTTGCATTCAGTAAAAATGAAGTTACTAAGCCAACTGACTTTCAGACTTTTAAAAAATTAGCAGACTAAGGACTTTGATTAATTAATTTTCCTCAAAATTAATATTTAGAATTAAAATATTATAAACACAAATGATAATAGACTTATATAAATATGTTTAAATACATTGAGAATGTATATCAATCATAAGTAGTGGATTAGTATGTTTTTAAGTTCATTCAGAAGATTTGTAGGATGGGGCGTGAGATGAGTGAAATTATGAATGAGTTCCCATCATTGTTTTATAGTCTGGGTCAAACTGTGAGGGGGTGATTATAAAGAGAAAAGACAGATGCTCATCAATAAGCAGGTTTATAAGATCACTTTTCATAAGTGTCACGCGTGAAAACCTTTGTTAACATGAATATGAGGATGCAAATATTGCCATATATTATAAAGCATTATTTACCAAGCTTAGGACTGTTTATTTTGGCATGGTTTTATAAGAGATACAGTTTTGTTGTGTTTAAAGAAGCCTGATTCACAACGCAACACATCTTAATTAATTGTTATGTAATGGGCCAGATTAAACACACTGCCATATTTAACCCATCCCTGGACTAAACTGATGATTAAGTTATCAGAGGTGTCAGTAACAATGTGTTACCTGTCTGTAGAACAAATCCTGATGACTCAGACCTAGATGAGGCTGTTTCTCCTTCTGTTCTGCTAGCACACGCTTGATTGCTGTTTCAATCATAGCATGCTCTTGCTGGAGTGAGTACAACACAATAGCAGCCCTTATCTTTTCTGCATACTCGCCCAAAACATAAGATGTTGGCATGACAAGTCCTCTGTTCGATACAGCAGAGAGCCTGTCCCAAAGTTTTATATCTTTCAGAAAGTTCAAGTACATATGAAACGCCTTCTGCTTGTCTTCTAACTGATGTAGTATCTGTAAAGACGCTGAACTTCCAATACTTGAACCTGAAATAACACAATTAAATTAATGTTCAAGTTCTTGCAGTTATGCAAATCAATATCAACTAGAATGACAATATTTTAACAGTTCCTTCATCAAAGGTAAATTCATATTAATTAGGGATAGTCCCTTTGGATACTCAAACCATTTAGAATATTTTAGATTTGAGGACACAGATTCGAGATTTAAAAAAATTTTGTTTTGCAAATTTTGAATCTGATTTATTTTTATTATAGTTATTAAGGTCCTTACGTGTGCCATAGCCACCCACACATTGTCATAGGACAAGCCCAAAAACCAGCCCCAAAATCATTAATTTACCACTTACCGTGAAAAAAATGAGAATTGGAGAAGAAGAAAAAAAGCCCTTTTTTTTAAAAAAAGTTTGTATTTGGAATCGGTAAATAAAATTAAGATCCAAACTATGTCAAAGAGTGGAGTAGGTAGGCTTCCTAGTGAGAGAAGGGCTGCAGGCGGATGTAGTAGGGAAGAGAGATAGAATAATAAAGATGACAATTAATGACAGAGGAAGAAAGTTGCAGATGATACAATTGTATGCCACACAAGTGGGATGTCCAGCAGAAGATGGGAAACAAGTGTCGGATAGTAATGAGCAATTCGAACACAAAAGTAGGAAAAGAGAAAGTATGGTTTGAGGAGGTGTTAAGGAAGAAATGATAGAGTGAGAGGAACGAGGGGCGTAGAAAGCTATTGGAGTTATGTACACGTAATAGAAATTAGTGGGGCAAACAGCTGATATAAGAAGGAAGAGGAAAGAGAGCTGTACCTAAGGAAGGCAAGAAGTGTAATACCCAAGGATGAGCTGCAAAGTGTAGAGATTGAATGGGAAAGGTTTGAGAACTGTCTGGTGGGAACAGCAGAGGAGGTATGTGGGAGGACAAATAATAAGAGGAAGTGGAAGAAGACACCCTGGTGGAACGACAGGGCAAAAGAAGCAGTAAAGGAACAAAATAAAGTATTCAGAAGGAGTTTTGATAATAGGAATGAAGAAAGAGAGGAAGATTAAGGGATAAGAAGAAAAGAGCAAAGCGAGTTGTATAGGAATCCAGGAAGGAATGGATGGGAAAAAGGACTAAAATGCTGGAATGAGACATGGAAGTAAGTAAAAAGGTGTTTTATAGCCAAGTAAGAAACAGGATAAAGAAAAGACAATTAGTTAGAATGATAGATAAGGATGGAACAACATTGAAGACAGGAGAGGAAGAAAAGGAACTATGGATGAAATATTTTGAGTAAATGTTCAACCCAAAAAAGGAAAGAGATGAGAGTAAAACAAAACAGCAGGAAGAAATAGCAGAAGAAGAGGAAACAGGTCTCACATGGAGAGAGGTGGAGGACGCATTAAAGAGGATGAAACCAGGAGAAGCACTGGCTGTGGATGAACTGACTGTGGAAATGATAATGCAGCAGATTAAGTAGGTATACAATGGTTATAAAGGGTGCTGAGAGTGGTTTGGAAGGAGAACAAGGTACCGGAAGACTGGAAAAAGGGAGTTATAATACCTTTTTTCAAGAAAGGAGACAGGAAGAGGTGTACAAATTACAAAATAATTAATAATATGTATGAAAAAAGTGCATTGAGGAAAAACATTTTGTAATAAATAAAATGATAAAATATTAGGAAAATGGTAGAGCACAAATAAAAGTAAAAACACTAACACATATTTACACAAACTTCAATATTTCGATGCTATTAAAGCACCTTCTTCAGGAAGTAGTAGTAACTAGACTGAAAAGGATGTTGTCTTCAATGATGCCAACTTGATTGGTAAGGATGAAAACTTCTCTGATGAAGATTAAGTTCCCTGAAAGTTTGTATTTATTGTATGGATGGTAGGTGGTGCTGGTTTAGTCTCTGGGATGAAATTAGCGAATATTTAGGTTGGGTGGTTTTCTAGACTTTTATTTGTCCTCTACCATTTTCCTAATATTCTATCATTATATTTATTACAAAATAATAAATAAATAATTACAAATAATAATAACTCTAATGTGCAAGCAACTACACAAAAATATATAAAAAGATACTGAAAATGAGAATAGGAAAGAAAATGAAAGGAAGGTGGAGATAGGAACAGCAAGGATTTAGGAAAAGAGGTCTACCTACAATAGACTTAATCTTTGCCATACGACAGCTGATGGAAAGATGGTATAAATATGGGAAAAACTTGGTAATGGTATATGGATGTGGGGAAGGCATAATATAGCGTGAATAGATGGAATTTGGAAAGCGATGGAGAAGGCCGAAGTGGAAAGAGGAATTATAATGAGAGGTTAAAGACCTGCTATGGAGAAGAGAAGTGCCCTTAAAGTGTAGGGAAGTGTTGTTCTGGGCATACTTTGTACCCATTGTAACATATGCTGCAGAAACATGGGCATTGAATGTAAAAGATTAGGAAAGTGGAGGCCATGGGAATGAAGTTTGTGAGGAGCATGTTAGCTGTCACGAGGAGAAGATATAAACAATGTTAGTGTCTTTTTACTGTTAAAAGCACGGTCCTGGTGACTGTACCTTTAACTAACTTCTCTTGAAAATGACAGCTCTAAAAATACTCAAATTAGCTTATCTCCAAATTTTCTGTTATGACCCTATTAAAAAAATAGCAACTTGTTTGAGGAAAACTAGATCTATATTTCTTAGAATTTATCTCGATCTCAGAACTGTTGATATTTCATTAAAAATTAGCTAATTTTACCTATTCATTATTTGTTTGTTGACAGTCAATCAATTATGGCACTTATTTTATTTTAAATAATACACAGATAATATGCAGTAATAATACATTTTAGCACCATGTTTTAAGCAGCCCATCCAAGTACAAGTATGGCTTGGTTTCCAATTACCTAAACTCGACTCGTACGTGAGTGGGGTGTCACGAGCTGAGCCCATCTCGGCTCACTACTAGCTCGCTATTGGCTCTTACGTGTGTGGAGAGTACGAGCCAGGCTCTTGTATCCACACTACAGACAGTGTAATTTTGTCACTCAGCAGAATTGTGTCCATATCCAAATCATCCATGAGACCCGAGTTTGTGACAAAGTTTTTAGAGGAGTACCATAAATTGCCGGTTCTGTAGATAATTCATAGCACAGATTATTTTAATAGAGAAAAGTGGGATGAAGCTTGGGATTCACTCGTGTAGTTCACGCGGGAGAATTTCACTGATGCCGACTTAGAGTTTGTTTTAAAAAAATAGACAATATCAAGAACTAATGCCGACGGGAGAGTAAAAGAGGGGACGATGTGTACAAGCCAATATTGTGGTAAAGTTTGGAGTCTACTCATGCTAGTGGTAGAACATGTGTGATGAAATATGGCCGAGTCAGACTCGGACGTGGATGGGCCGCTTTACTACCCATTGGGGTTGCATGCATTAATAAAGTTAATGAGCTAGGAATGAGATAGGACTTGTTTGTATTTAGAGGTGTACCAGCATTTGCATGGAGGGTGTGGAGAACCGTTTAAGAAAAAAACAACTCAATTCACATGACCGAGATTTGGCAGTCCAGTATATTGTGAGAATGACCAGCAAGTGGGTAGTGACTAAGGTTCTCTGTACTATTGAGCCAAGTCTGAAATATTTGGAGTTCAACAGATTTATGAGTTCACAATTTCAAGTTTCTTGAAAAGGTTATTTCTTTGCCTTGCATTGTGTCTGCTGTTTACTCTTCTCTCTACTTGTTTGGATTTGTTTTATGAAATAATTTAGTTAGAAGGGAAGAAAGTGAAAAGAACCTAACAAATAAGGTATTGTGAAGAAGAAATAGGAATGGCATCTCTTTGTAGGGCTGTTATAACACAAATAAGCTTATTGCAAGAGAGTATCATCTTGACAATTATTAATGATCTAACTTCTGTCTCTGGTAGGTTAGCACAACAGAGTTTTCAGAAGAAGCCTCCAACTGCCAATATGACTGATAAAAGAGTTGGTGAGTTTAATAATTATTATATTTTTTTCTTATCACTTATATATGCAACATTTTTATTAGATTTATTACAAAATTTTATTGCATATGATTCATCAAAACATCGCAAATTTTTATTAAATCTTCTGAATTTCACCATTATGATCTTTCGAAATAATTGTTTTAAGTCTTGGCAGTTCAATGAGTGTACACCCCCTCCTTGAAGCAGATCAAAGGACGAAGTCGTCTGCTAGAAGTTTAACGTGGGCTGACATCCACTAAATGCTAGATGATCATGATCAGTGATCAGCATTACCCAAAAGTAATTTATTTTTAATTATAAATATTAATACAAGGTTTTTAATTTTTTTTAAACATGTTAAATCCTAAGTCTTTATTTTTATGTGAACCATATTTTTAATATAGCAAACCCCTTCCTAAATACAGGGGATTTCTGAACTTATGCAATGCATCCTAGCACTTTGAAAGATGTCCCCCTAGTAGATTTTAATGGTCATGCTAAGAAGCCAAAAGCTAAAAATAACTAAAAAACTGGGTCACCTTTCTCTAGACAATACAAGGAATCAAATATTCACCTGGTATCCTTTGTTCAGCCCATCTAGGGTCTCCTGCCGGCATGTCATTGACCAAGTCTTGGCCGACACTGAGTACCACTGTATCAAGCGCTGCATCTAGATCTATTACAGGCTCATCATCCACCGGGAACACCTCCTCCACAATCTGCTCACTCTTTGCAATGTTCTTGTTGACATAGTTAATGAATGCAGCCTTAAGACGAGTAGAGCTATCATTATTTAGGGTCATCTCCTCAAGGTCTGCCTCGGTCACCGTCACGTGGAACTGGCTAGAAGTGAGGTCCGACAAGGCCATGGTGCTGTCCGCTATACTCATATTACTGCTGTTGAGGATGTCAAATGGCGAGCAGTCTGAAGGTAATATAGACACCAGCCCATGCACCTTAGATAGGAACAGGGGGATGTTTCTGCACACAGACCCGCCAAGGATCTTGTCCCCCACTGCAAGGAACTCGATGGTGTCCCAGTCCTCAAAGCGGTAAGGGAGAGAGAGAGCTGCCACTAGGTAGTTATTAAACAGGTAAGCAGTGTCTTTGGTAAGCAAAAGTTGGTACGCAAGAAGCTCAGAAATATCCCCGTCATGACAAAATCCCTTGTTCTTCAAAGTGTTGAACCAGGCAAATCTTGTAGGTGGAATAAGGTCATCTGTCGGTGCCTTGGCTGGATAAAAATAATTACAAGCACATTTAACAAGAGGTATATACTAGAGATGGGACCTCAAATCCTTTAAATCCCTTGAATCCTTAAGGATGTTCCAGATTAGAGGAATCAAGAAAATTTCTAATTCAAGACTAAAATTCTTTTAAAAAAAAGTGTGTATATATATATATATATATATATATATATATATATATATAAGAGAGAGAGAGAGAGAGAGAGAGAGAGAGAGAGAGAGAGAGAGAGATTTTAGATTTGTAAACTAGTGGATTAGATCCATCTCTATTATATACACAAGGGCAGAGAAAGCTCATTTTTATAGGTGGATGGGGGAGGGATGCACTAGAAGGTTGACATAATATAATGACAATAAATATGTGTAAGGGGATGGAAGGGAAACTAGGACCAAAGGTGTGGCATGGGTTTCTAAATTAGTCTTAAGAGTTAATAACAAAAGTATGTAACTCCTTTTCTCAGATACACTAATTCGTTTACCAGAAACATCCTTTGTTAAAAATCAGATTCAATCCGGAGAGTACCCCAAACCATCTTTATTTGAAATGTTGAGGAAGCTAGTGTTACATGGGGAGGTTTTACCTGTAGGTGAATATTAAAATGATTAGATGTATTTTTTTTAGTTTTAAAGCATAAGTGATTTAAAGTATCAGTTAAAAACAATCTGAAACCTTAGCTCAATTGGTAGCGTGTCTGCCTATTGAGCTAAGAATCTCGGGTTCAATTACCGGCATGGTCGAAAGCATTGATAAAATATGGGTTCACACTTTAACATTGCTAAATTATTGGCTGGGAACTGGATGTTGTGCCTGTCTTCGTCTTAAGTTAGATTATGTAGCTATGGCAGGCCTAGCAAGCCAGTAGACCCTACCTAGTGGAAAATATATAGCTTGAATTGATAACTCCGGTAGTGGAAAATATATGGCTCAAATAAAAAAAAAAATGACCCAAGCCACAGGCAGCAAACAGTAATGGATATGTAATAATTAAAAAAAAAACTATAAATGGGCCCCTTGAATCTTCTAATCCTCGAATCCACCAAATCCTGAAAAGTATTCAAGATTCGAGGATTCAGTGTTTTACTGGATTCGATGGTTGAATCTTTCCCCCCATAAGCAAAGCATAATATTTCATATTTTGAATTCAAAAATTACTTAGTTAGGCCTACGTGAAAAGCACAACTTAATCTGTAATATTTATTTTGTTGGAAAAAAGAGATTAGCATGAATAAAATATTTATTTTTTTAAAAGATAATAGTAAGGTGTGGAAAATCTTACGTGCCTAGTACCTTACCCTCCCCCCTCTATGGAAAACTTTGACTCGACCATTTTGGCACATGTTCACTTCTAAAACTTTCACCTCATGAACAATCTTGTAAATATTTTAATGAACATATTAAAACTCTAGAAAAACTGAAAATCAAAACTAGAATTACAAATAAACTCGAAATAAATAAAACAAATTAAGACTTTTTTTTAACAGAAATAGGAACTTATTACACATGTAACAAAGTCAGCCGCCATGACGTATATTACGTTTACTCGCCATAGTGATGATTAAAATAAAGATACTGTTAATTTCTTCACCCAACTGGTTTTAATTATCTACAAATATGCAAAGAACCCCAATTTATTGCCTACAGTTCTTAAGTTAGACATTTTATTGGGTTTCATGAAAAATAAATACCGTCAACAGTCAGACAGTGATAAAACTGTTTATTTATCCATACCGGCTTACGTATTGTATATTGATTGATTGTTTGGAATCGATTCAGGTAATACGATCACTTAGTAAGCACTCATGAGTTTTAAGAGTAAAATAATGATTTGCTAATTCATTATTTGTTTTTAAATTGATTTTAATTAAGAGTTTATTTTTTTAAATATGTTATTGAGGTAATTTGTAAAAATATTCAAACTTCCTTATAAAATGGGAATTAAAATAATGGAGTTGAAAATATGTCCTGTTTTAAATAGAATGTATTCTCAGAAATCGATATATCGCAAGAATCAAATATATTTGTTTTCTATGCGAAGATAGATAATGGATATAAGAAAATAATAATAAAACATAGTTAGGCATTATTGAGTTCACTATTTCCAATGTATGTTTAATTATTATGCGTCTTTATTAAAAATATCAGCTTTTTTTTCTCTATTTTATTAAAATAAATTATAATCAATCCTCAATGATGATTAAAGCTGATCAAAGGATAACTAGACCTAAACTGTTTATTGCACATGTTTTTTTAGAAACGTAACGCATTCTAACAACACTTTTAAAAATAACTAAAATACACTCAAATTTTTATTGATTTGATTTTCAAACAGTAATATGGGTCTAGATTATTTAATTATGCTGGATTTTAACCTGTATTTTGCGAGGGGTGGTTGGAGTTGATTATAATTGAAAGCATTATTGAAATAAATCTTAATTTACAGTTTAGGCCTATATTGTGTAATGTAGGTCTATTTGTAAATCATTAAAATTTATAACAATTTACCCGCCTCAGTGGTGTAGTTGGCTAACGCGCTTGTCGTGTTGAGCCCGACTGCTGAGGACGGGGAGATCGAGGTTCGAATCTCGGTCGGGTGAACTGGGGTGGTTTTTCCTAAATGGTTTTCCACTCTCCCTCCACACAAATGCGGGTTCACTTCCTTTAATTCAACCTTCCCAATTCCTAATCCATTAGAGTAATTAGTACTTAAGCGTATAACCCGAACGGGTAGTAAGACGTGGTGCTAATGATAATAATAATAATAATAATAATAATAATATAACAATTTGCTAGGATTAGGATTCGAAAATAAAATGTAGATTTGGATTCACCCTACCTTATTTTAAATCTTTACTTTTATTGATTTCCAGGAGAGGTCTGGACCTCAATCCCAAACTTTCTACACCCAAATTCTAACTAGAGTCTGTTCATGATATATTTTACCTGGATGACAGTTCAAAAATCATATGTTTAGTTTTTGGGTTGTAAAATATGAGTGTTTTGTTGTAAATGTAGAGTTTTATTAATTAACTACATGTTATATTTTACATTTAATATAAGTAAACTTAAGTTTTCTCAAATTATTTCATTACTTTTAATAATTTCTTTTTATTCAATCCGAAACAATATTTTAAACATAATTAAAAGTACTTATTCTTTGTTTTGGAATGTTATCTATGATGTGTAATATAGTGCATACATTAATACCTTTTAATACATGCATCATATTTACTTGGAAAAGAGAAAATACTTGTCATTTATTTAATATTGAATACATTGTTTATGATTATTTTATCGTATTTCAAAATATTTAACTGAATAAAATATTTGTATCCACTGTGTGGGTGCATCATTGTAAAGAACTTGTTTCTTCATGTTCATTGTAAAGAACTTGTTCCTGTCATGTTCAATCACATGGTTTAAATTCGTCGGTCGCCATTTTAAAGCTATGTTCATTAGACCTTTTGTGAAGGTGCTGTGAATAATAATTTTTTAAGTGGAATAAAACGATAAATAAGCTTTATTCCGAGCCTCAAATAAATATATAAATAATATTGGCCTAAATTATTATGGTTAACTATCACATTCATACATTATCATGTATGTTTTCATTACAGATATCCAAAGTGACATTCTGTCAGCTGATGGGGTAGGGATACATTAGGGACTATTTCTAGTAACTTTATGAGCTGTCATCCAAGTAAATTAAGGTTGTGAATGTATTATATATAGTTTCATATACAACCATAGATTGTGAAACATTACTATTGATACTTCTACTTGAGTTAATTTCATTACTATTTATACAGTGCTATTTTTCATTTGTTTTTTTACAAAAGAATGGCTGACCTGTACCAAAACTTACCTTAAGTTTTTCACCAATCAATACCCACATTTTTACAAATGAATAATATATGATTATTGATTAGAAGGTTATGTAATTTATTGCAATTCAATTATTCTTTTAATAAAGAGCAACTAAAAATAGGGCCTTCGAATAGTTAATATCTTGAACCTTTAAGGAGACCTATGTGTAATTTTTCAAAGAAAATAAATAAATAGGTTTTCAGATTTTATTACTATATGTTTATATAAAATATTTTATAAATAGAATGATATATATATATATATACATATGCAAGAATTTTCCATTAATTTTACTCTGGATTAATTAATAGATCTTAGGTTAGTTAGCACAATCATTTTGTGAAATTATCTGTATTTTATTTATTTACTTTCTCTGGTTTCTATACCAACGCAAATGTTTCTTTGGGATTATTTTTGTTTTAAGGAATAAAAATTTGTTTGCCCGTTTATAATGTTGTCAGGAGAAAACAAAGAGGTTTTATATTATTTTTATAAATGAAAGGGAAAGTGCGAGATTTGTTTTAAAGTTGATTTGAATCAAATAAGTTGACTAATATTTATGATATACATATTAAAAATTCAACAAATTTGGATGTAGAAACTTTCAGTGTGATTATTTATTTTTAGCGCCACATCTTACTACCCGTTTGGGTTATAAGCTTATGGACTAATTACGCTAAGGGTTTTATGGATTAAGAAGGTTATATTTAGATAAAGTGTACCTACATTTGAATGGAGGGAGAGTAGAAAACCACCCTGGGTACAACCGATCAAGATTCAAACCTAGATCTCCCCAACATCTGCAGTCTAGTCTACTGTGAGATTAGCGCAAGAAGAATATCCTCAAAGTCCTATTTATGGAACTGGTCTTCAGTGTAGCTTTTGAGTAACATGCAGGATAGTTATGTGTAGTTGTGATGGCAATATGCCATCTTGTGGCCATGATGGTCACATGATACATCACTGATATATACATATCATATCACAGGCTGGAAACAGTTGATGATAATGTATGTTAATGTAGTAAGATGCAGTACTAAAAAAACACATCTAATTTAATTATTTTATACTTTGTCATACGAACATTTTTTTGTGATGAACATAACATTATAAAATGACCACACTTAAACATAAATGTGTATTTTAGCTTTCAATATTTTTATTGGTGATGCTTCGTAATGGTCGTGGCCAAAATGAGTTTTCAATTCTAAGTCAAAGATGAATAATATTAAAAGGGAAGACAAAGTTTTTGAAGCTTTGCTCACTCCTAATATTATCCCTCAAGAGGAGTAAGAGTACTTACCCAGTGCGTACCAAACATCATTTGAGGTGTGCACATTGGCAGCAACAAGAATGACAACACCTCCATCTGTAGGTTGCATGTCCAGCATCCACACCTCCACCTCGGTGGAGTTTCCTCCAAAAGTTTCCCACCGCTCTTCCAGGAGAGCCTCCCTCACCAAGCGCTTGACATCAAATTCATAAAGCAGCCTCTCAGATTCACCGGTCGTAAGAAGCCACTTCTGGAGTGAGTGGTCTGACAGTACATACACCTGCCACTCCTGGGAGTTGTAATCCTTACTGTCCACTGCGGCTACCTTCACAAGTTTCTATAAAGAAACAGGACTTGATGAGCTTTGATAGTGGGTGTGATGATATAAAAGACAATGAGTTCCAGCAGGACTATTATGACGACGGCGTAAAACAAATTTGAGACCGTTAGTAGAGAGATGCTAGACTTTGTGTCAAAAGTTACCATGGCCGACTACTTTGCAAAAGAAAATATTTTCCTAATAGAGTGACGCTAAGTTGCCCAGACATTTTACTTGTACTTTGATTTGCATTACGAGGTTATGTATGCTAGGTTTTGTAACTTATTAGGTGTTTTGTGTTACCTGATTTAAACTTGCCATCTCAGTAGCCCTATATGAAAATCTAAAAATGTTTTTGTGTGTTTTTCACAAAATCTAACTTTAAATAGGCCTATATCATAAAGTAGGCCAAGAGTGGGGATAGTATGTTTACACTGAATGTTAAAAGAATATTTTCTTTGAAACATAACACTATCAAAATGCATTATTATTCACCATCAACACACAGATAATTGGGACATTCCAATATTAAGATTAATTGTTTATAGGTTTATTATTATTATTATTATTATTATTATTATTATTAGCACCGCGTCTTACTACCCGTTCGGGTTATACGCACTTACGCTAATGTGTAATGGTAGGGTGATTGTGAGATGAAATGAAGGACCTACAGTTTTACGTGGAATCCGAACCACGGTGGAAGCCTGGCATTCCCCACATTCACAAGATGTCTTGTCAGAGGTGAAGGAAGGGTTTGGTAATCAAATAAATCTGTGCCGGGACCGAGGATTGAACCCCGGCCGCCAGCACAGAAGTCTGACACCTTACCCCTAGACCGCCAGGTCACCTATAGGTTTTAAAGTAGGTGGAGGTTAGTTAGGCTTCAACAAATTTGGGATGTTGGTAGTATGTTGACCCACCTCATGGGGCAACATTGACCAAGACGTTAGTCTCTTTGGTCGAATTTTCCAATGGTGTGGAGGTTGGGATTTGAATCCTAGCTAGGTGTGATGAGGGATTTTATTTTTCTAAATGTTTTCTCACTCTCCCTCTACACAAATCTGAATACTTTTATTCTATAATTCACCCTTTATCATCTATATACCCTATTAGGGTAAAACACATGGACAGACCAGTTGACAAGACAATAAGATGCCTCAACAAAACTTTAATAATGTAATCCTATTTAAACTGATTCTTACACACAGTAGTAATTACTATCCACATTAATGTGAGTTATAGGCCTATGAAATATTGCAGCCAAGATTTGAACTAACCAAAATAGGCCCAAGCTTAATTTTTACATGTGGTTTGGTTTAGGCCTAGGTTTTTTAATAATAAAAGGTTTACTAAATGTATCTGAAACCGATAATTAGTAGTTAGATCTAGTCATCCTAAAGTGAATAAATTGCAAACAACTCTTTATAAAGAAATATAATATCCATATATTTTGATCACTTAACCAAAGTCTCAAGAATTCTTTTTAAATAAAAGATGCATTTTATGATTTTTAACCATCCAAACTACCCTCCCGTTCATTTTATTGTTAACTTAGTAGGCCGACTGGGTATAAATGCCCATTGTTTTGACATTAAGTTGTCAAAAATATTCAGTGTAAACACTATTTTTGTCAGTTAATGAACGCTTTAATCAACTTTAAATAACTAGTTTTATTTTCTAAGATCTTCATAAAACATATCGACACAAATATATCAATAATAAATCATTGGGTTGTAAAGCATACATATTACAAAAAACATTGTTTATTTATTGGCAAACTTCTTATACTAGTTCATTTCCTCATATAACATTACTATTTGAATGCATGGTTCACATTATGATTTTTTAACTAAAATGTTGTGTGTGTATTGAGTAATGTAGGGCTGGTACTTTTTCATTTCAAACTGTAGGCAAACAAAATTATGCAAGAGATTTATTAAATTAAGCTAGGTTAAATCTTTCTTGCCAATAATGACTTGTGAGCAGCTGTTTGGGAAAATAAAAATATATAAATAATGTTCAGTCATGAATACCAGCATTCTTGAAATAAATTTACCTAGTTTCTAGCTTCTAACTGTTTAAAATATATTATTCTTTGGAAAAGTGTTGCCAACTGTTGACGCAAACTGATTTTATTCTATGCATTGACGCTAGAGGCAAAGTCAAAGCTAAAATTAGTGGACGATACAAAGTGTGTTGGTTATAATAACCCAAATGCTATCCTTTCCTCGAAAGTGAAGCTAACTAGTGGTAGCAACTATGTGTCGAATGGTCATAATAGCCCTGCAGGTAATATTCAACCACATTACATTAGTTAAAAAAAATTTGGTCAAAGATTTATTATTTATTTGGCGAAAAAGTAATTTGGGGGTCAATGGAAGTTAGAGTTGGGTTGAATTCGCTAGTTTAAGAATCTTAACCATTTTATCTGTGAATCCTGAATTTTGAATATGAATACAAATCTTGGAAAAAATATGAACATAGGAGGAAATAGAAATATAGTAGAGTAATAGAAAATAGAAATAGTTAACTAAATGTTGACAATTTTTATAATGCATTAAGATTCATATGTTGAGTAAAGTTTTATATGAATGTTCAAGGGTCTAGTTGTTAGGTTTGTCCTATAATTATTTAGAGGCTGAGAAAGATAAGAAAAATTCCAATTCAAAAATATAATTTTTTGAATCGCAAATATCCTTAAATATATGAGTGTTCGATGGTCTCATCCCTAAAGATTTGTGTGTTTGATGGTCTCATCCCGAACAAAAAAAAACCTGAGGTATTAATAACACTTCTCATCTGTATATTAGTTCAATTTTTAAAATATCTCCTAATTCTCCATCCCATCACATAACTGGTGTTAAAGTTTAAGTTTGGAAAAACCTCTCACAGTTTCGGTGACTTGTGAAGTAGGAAGTGCCCCGAAGATAAGAGAAGACATCCTCCTGCCTAAGCCTCCCAGCCAACCTTGGGGAGCCTTAAGGGTACGACAAGTAACAGAGTGGCGACCGGCCGAGACTTGTGGGTTCACTAACACCAGTGTTGAGGTGGTGGTAGCAAGAACACAGCCATGAGGTGCAATATCCGTCAAGGAGTCACATTCTTGTCCGTGCAAATCAGCACTCTCCTCTACTGAAGTCCCCGCATGGGTGATGCTGGGCCAGTAACGCACTGTACCCTCTGGGGACACTGCGATGCATGATGGATTCTGTATGAGATGCAGATTAAATTATTACAAATAAGAGACAGAGACAGTATATAAAAACATCAAAAACAAAATATAGCCTTTGTTAAGTGTCATTTTTATCAATTCAGTTCCATGGAATTCTACTGATAAACTATCAAATTAACAGGTTTTTTTAAATATCTACCCCTAAAGATTTAGTTTTTCTTCCGATTTTACAAATACTGTTTCCTCTACTTCATCAAGAACCTCCTTCGGCTCTTGTCATTTCACTACCACATGTTTTGTGGTGCTACACATTGGTCACCGCCAAGAGTGGAATGATTTAGTCACTTCTCTCTGAAGATTGAGATGAAAGAGCGATATTCCTTTCTGTGTACACCACTGATTCTTTAGTTTTGATCAAAATAGTTTTCAATCAAATTGACTTGCACATGTGTTAAAGCACTATTTTCAGCAGAGTACTCTAGTTTTTAAAAGAGGCCAACTTCATTTTTGAGATCAGAGACTGGAGATCAGAGCCAAGATGTTAAACTTTGCAATTCGAGTCACAATTATAGCTCCACATTTTGGTAACTAACTGATCAATTTTCTCTAGATCTTCTTCTAACACCGCCTGTGAGATAACTATTCAAAGCATTAGAATATGTTTCAGCTAGATTTGTTAAGACAAAATAATATTTATCCCTGGTGTGAGAGTTAGTACCCTTAATACTGCTAGCATTAGAACTCAGAATTATTATCCAGTCACTTAGCTGGAGTCTGCCAGCCCTAACAAAGGCAGCCTTACCTCTCATCCTCTACATAATGTGATAGTGTGTTTCCTTCGGGTCAGCCACATTCAGAGAAACAAGGAAATGTTTTATGTGGAAGGGGTTGAATAGTGGACTTGCAAGTGTGAGATTGTTGGGATGTTTGGCAAAGCTTCATAGGAAAGAGAAGGACTTTCCTCGCCAAGTTTTTGAACATTCTGTTGTCTCAAGAAGCTATTCAGAAGACGATTTCATGGGATTGTCTTTAGAGGATAATTACATGGTAATTAGAGGCATTTCCTTATAGTTAAATTAGTTTACAGAGTTCACAAGATATAATTTAACACAAAATGTTCACAAATACATAACTCATATAAAATATGTTGTCTTTGAGCTATAAAAAGTAAATGTATTTTAGCATGTGTGTAGGTAGATTCCATGATATATTAATCAATAAAAATGTCAGAGGCTAAAAACAATATTATACTAATCAACAAAATATGGGATGGTACAACATTTCCCCGTGTTTCTGTGCCACTCTCATTGAAAACTTGGTATCCAAGTAATACCATGAAACCATTCAGCGCATTCTTGTAACAGACTCAAAGAAACCCTCATCTAAAGATGAACACATAACATGAGAATCATTCGAATTTGAGAATTTATGGAAAAATTAAATACTAGTCTTTTAACACACATGGAAGTAATATTTTATCCAATTTATAGACTACTTTGCCATATAAAAGAAATACTTGTTCATCAATTATGGCCTTGTTTCTATTTCAAGTGAAAACAAATATTTAGTAGAATCAGAAGAAGTAACTCACCTCTCTACCTTCAGCAACATACACAGCCACTAGATGTGCTTTGTGGGCGAGGTCACTGGGTGGTAAGGTGAGTTCGTGGCAGTGGTTGTGTCGTTGTGATGTGTGTCCATATTGCCAGATCAGCAGGCGACGACCACACACCAACCAGGCCCAACCATTTGAAGAAATGTTTACACTGACCGCGGTGTTTCCTAAACTTACCCAAATAAACACAATAAGTTGAACCTCAAACTAGTTTTTATCCCAGTCATGAGGTTTATTTTCGAGGTTTGACCTCCAATAATACCGAGAGCTACATGCTTATTTGTTTAAATTGTGAGCCTAACACCTCAAACTATATAACCACCAAAGTAGGTCAAGTCTTGTTATACTGGAAAAATGTTCCACAAGAAGCATTTTTTGAATCAAATATGTTATTTCTGTAAAAAGATTTGTGTGTTTAAAAGCACTTGGCACAAATTGGGATCATTAGCAACCGGAATCACATTTTAGTAAACTATTTCAACACCCAACAAAGCATAAACTTCAATTAATCCCAATTGGTAATCAACCCAATTTTATTGAGACGAATCATTAGCATTTAGAGTGACACATCTTTAATTCTTGAACACCACTTGACCTTGAATTTTATAGGAAGCCCGCTTCCTACCACCAAACTGATTGAAAGTCACTAACATTTAGCATTCTAGAAATTTCTTATTTGATTTATTAATTAAAAACTAAAATGTTAATCTAAAACTTTGTCAAGAGCTTACAATAATAATAATCCCTTATTGACAACTGTCCAAGGTTACATGTTAATGAGTAAAACATTACATATATGTGATTTTTATCTTATTTATTGTCTAATTTTAATATGTTTTTTGTATTTTAACCTACCATATTATCTTGTTCTTATTCTACTTGATTTCATAACTTAATAAGAATTTCAAGTTAAAGGGTTTTTGGCTAAAGGTTTGACATTATTATATTCAGTATCTTTTCTTTTAAATAATGTAATATATATTTATTCAGACTTGTTTATATATATTGATTCAACTCTGATAATCTCAGTTGTCTATTGCTAATTAAAATTTCTATCTTCATTTTTCCTTATATTTCATATCAATTATATCTCTTAATTTAAAATTAAATCCTTTGTATTGTTTTTGGGTGTTCCTTGGATAATTAGTTAGTATTCTCCCTACTATATCACTATGAATGTAACTAACATTAAAAATTGTTAACACTCCATTTGTTTAAAGAATGATTTTTAAAACATATCGGGTAAAAAGTTTTTTTTATAAAAAAAAAATTACAAAAAGTTTAATTCATGTTGGCGTATAACCCGAACGGGTAGTAAGACGCGGTGCTAACAATAATTTAAGTCATGTTTTTTTTTGTTCATTAAATCATATTAAAACAAACTTTCATATTTTAAAAATGTTTATAAAACTGCTAGAAGATTTTATAGACTTTAAAAATACATATAGTCAAAAGAGACTCAGCCTATTTTGTATTTTTGATGTACAGGTATGTAAATTTTCATCCATTTAGGAATTTTTTCCTTGCTATCTAATTTTCCTGTACTATATAAACTTATTGAGTCACAACTTAAATACTCAAGCTATGAGGCAAGAACACACTTGGTAAATTTTATGCTGTCACAGAATGAACAGATGGAAAACTGTGTAACATACTGGACCAATCAGCTAGAGAATGGCTAGAGGAAGAAATTTCCTGCATACATTCGGCTTAACCAATATTTCAGCTTCAGATGTATAGTTAGAAGAGGAATCCCTTGCCCAAAAACTGCATTATCTTCAACTTTGGCTAAAGAGAAAAATCCCCTTGTGCTGCATTTGAATAACTCACTAATGTTACAAGATGGTGGATCGGCGTGGTTCTTCTATCTGTGGCGTGCGTAAGATTTCCTTTGAACCTAACGAGGAAAGTGTTTTCTGTGATGTAAAATGTACAATGTGGTACCACAAAACCTGTGCTAAAGTAGGCAAAAGAAAATTTATCATTTTGGTAAATAATAAAGACTCTAAATGGTTCCGTGAAAGATGTGGAAAGGATGGTGCAGCTGCAACAATCAATAAAGGAGTTTCAACAATGAATCCTGAAGTTTGTAATGCTCACCAAGCAATACTCGGGTGGGAAGAACATTTACTCAATCAGTGACGAGATGCAGGAGCTAGGAAGAATGAGCTGTCAGCTTAGCGAAATAAATCAATTTGTTAATTGTTTTCCTAAACCCAAACTGAATATATTTTACTTAAACATCAGAAGTTTTACAAATAAGTTAGATGAACTACAGATGATAAGTACTCTGCCTTTACAAGCGAATTTAATTATACTTACAGAAACGTGGCTTAAATCGTATGAAGCAAACTTTTATAATATTAATGGATACACAGGAACCTTTCGCCTATAAGAACGACAGGCTCTGTGTGTGTGTGTGTGTGTGTGTGTGTGCGCGCGCGCGTGCGTGTGTGTGTGTGCTGCAAATAAGCTGAATTTCAATGTTATGGAAAATAAGTGGGTTTTATTTTCTAAGAATTGAAATAGACTCATTAAGACCACCCCTACAAATCAGTATTATATATAGGCCTCCAAATATCCCTCTTAATAATTTCCTAGCATATTTGAAAACATTCTAAACAAATTGGCAGGGAAAAAATGCATAATTATAGGGGACACAAACAATGAATGATACAGTATTTAATAATCTGCTAAACAGTAAGGGCTTTGAAATTTGCACTGAGCTAGCAACTAGAATAACCAACAACAATCAAAGTAGCACATTGGACCAAATTATTTCAAATGTAGATGACCAGGCTCTGTGGGTTTCGAACATTAACAATAGTTTAAGTGATCACAACATTCTAATAGTGGAATTGGGAAGAGGAAAAACGACACTGAAAATCAATGTGTAATGATTACAATAGCTTTGAACTGAGGCTTAATGAATCCTTGGGACAAATTAACACCAGCACAAATACAAATCTTTTTTAGGGACTCATGACGATAGTGGAAAATGCTTTGTTGTTTGCTGAACAAAGGGGAGGTCAAATAATTACAAATAATGTTTGTTATTCTACTAGGTCACAAAGAAGGAAAGAACAGAGCCACAGCCACTAGGTTAAACGAGTTGAGCTCCTTTTTGAGGTTTTACTCTTTCAACGTTGGGATCTCTAGGTGCGATCCCCAGTGACTACAGCGCAATCAAGTGAGTATTTTTTAAATGACTCACTTTAACTCATATGTACTAGAAGGCCGATACAAAATATGAGCTCCTGTCTGCTGGCGGTCACCGAGAAAGCTTCAGGTAGCACCCTCCCCTGTCTCTAACCCCCTACTCTCAGGCCTGCCACACATATAAGTTTACTCTTAGTGCACATTACAAGGAAAACTGCACAATGAACCTTTTTTTTAACTAAGGGACTGGCTGTCAACTGCAATTATTTATTAAGGAGCACTGAGAATAATTACGGACGTTTAGAAATACCAATTTATTTAAGAAGTGGTTAGATATTTTTTTTAATATTGTCTTCACCATTTACGATTTTTTATCGGTGACCTGGTGGTCTAGGGGTAAGGTGTCAGACTTCTGTGCTGGCGGCTGGGGTTCAATCCTCGGTCCTGGCACATATTTATCTGATTTCCAAACCCTTCCTTCACCTCTGACAAGACATCTTGTGAATGTGGGAAATGCCAGGCCGTGGTTCGGATTCCACGTTAAACTGTAGGTCCTTCATTTCATCTCACAATCATCCTACCATTACACATTAGTGTAAGTGTGTATAACCCGAACGGGTAGTAAGACGCGGTGCTAATAATAATAATAATAATGTCTTCACCAAAATGAGGGTGAAAGTTCTGACCAGTTAAATAGTTTAAATTTTAATTATAAAGTGTGTGTTAAATGTGTGATATCTTATATAGAACCGTATAAATCATTCCCACAAATTGTGACCCTATCAAAACATCACTATTTGATAAAGGAAGGCTAGATACCATACCGCGTGGCCACCAATGCAGGTCTATAATATATATTTGATGCTATGTATTTAAAATCATTAATGTATACTTGAAATAATTTACAAACTGGTAATTTCCGGGTGTAAATTAAAATTCCCACACTCAAGTAATTAAAGTTAAAACAAAAATATAGGATAGTTTTAAATAGTTCTAAAGGTTTCTATTATTTAAAATTATGTAGTAAACACTAAAATTAAGTTATTGTATTTTGTGTGAATACATGGATGCAGGCCGGATAGTAATATAAAGTTATTGCAGACAAATGGGCCGGTCAGCTATGTCTCGCGGGCCGTTTGTTTGAGAACCCTGCCTTATCATTCGACATTGAAAGGGGGTTATGACTGTTAATAAAAGTTAGATCAGTTCAAAATTTTAAGTAATCATATAGGGTCCATACCTATAGATAAAATTATGTGTTGTATAATGCACACCTTAAGGTGTACTAAGTGAATAAGTCAAGCCACCGGGTAATTGATAATAATTAATACAATTATTAAAGGTGTATTTAATAATATGTAAACATAATACAAGATGGTGTGACTAAGTTATTATAGACTATAGCTATTTTTGGGGCTACGTGACTGTGACACAGCCCCTAATCAAAGTGCGCAGATAGGTCCATTAAGAGTAAACATTGAAAACTAACAGAATCACATGTTGTCCCCTGATGTTCCCCATGGTTACACCACTTATACTGAGTAGTATGGAAATTCTAGAAACAAACAAGAGGGCTATAAGCCCTGTAAATTGAGCTCTCGCGCAAAGATTAAATTTCTTACTCTCTCAGAATCATTCTCAGACAGAACGTTATTATTTTATTCTGGATTCCTTGTTAAAACAACTTGTACTTTAGAAGCAATAAATAGTTAATCTATTATATTACTCCATACAAGTTTATCTTCCAACTCTAAGATTCGAGGTTCCTATCCTCTAGTTCCTGGAAATGACCACTCCGGGATATGACATATGTACAGTTTATTGAAGCAATTATTCAACATATTATATACCCTACACTCTATCTTAAAAGTTAGCAAGCTTTCTTTTATTAATAAATAGCAATCCCGCACAACGTTGTCCGTGACCCACTGTGGTATAAGAATTATATAGGCAGGCCCCTTTCCCCCCCCCCCTCACTCCCTAATGGTGCCTGTATCTTTGAAACGTAATTCTAAAAGAGACAAAAAATATTTTCTTCAAAAACTTGTTTAAAATAAAATAGTTAAAAAGCTAATTGAAAATTTAAAAATCCTGCTTTGAGGTGCAATCGTACCCCCTTCCATCCACCTTTGTTAATTTTGGATCTCTGCATGACGTATATTTGGCTATCGTCGCACACAAACAAACACTTCCTTTTATTATCATAAACTATGATGTAACACTGTGGCTTATAAAATACTGCTGTAGGCTATTCTAGTCCATTAAAGTATTGATGTCACCTTTCAGGGTAAACCGATTGTTGGCTACATAGATATTATTTTGATACGTGAGATACAAAATAAATAGGTATCTCAAAATGATTTACTAGTTACTATTCAACATATTTTGTTATGACATGATTATCTAAGTTTTTATAGAGTATATCTCAATAAAGGGCATGATGACTTAGGGAATCTCAAATCCCTACAAATACATTCACACACATATCCTAGAAACATTTATTGAGCAATTTCCTTATGTGTAACACAAAGAAGGTATTGTACATATAATGTTAGGAAAGGCATTGAAGAAAATAAGGATAATATAGCCTCATTGGCTTAAAAAATGCAAAAATCACAAACTATTTTGCACAAAGCCACCTTCTCAAAGTTAGAATCCACTATAACTTGTTGTGGACTGCAAAGAAGAATATTTAATGTTTAGGGAAACCGACGCAGAAAATATGGAACGTATTACACCAATAATCTCATCTCGTTGAGTGAACTTTGGAGAGTTGAGTATTTGTGAATTTAAGCTGAATTTGATCACAATTAAATGTAATAAATTAACTGTGTTTTGACATATTTCTCTTGACTCAAAATTAATATTTGTAGCGTGTTCCATTTTGAAACATTGAAATAATGTAAGGATTTATAAATAGTTTTAATTTTGAATGATTGTGATTGTTTTATCAAAAAAAAAAGTTGTTTGGCTTAAGCTTTAGGTTAACAACTTTGGCTTTTAAATAGTAGGCTTGGATAGGAGGTATGTTTCCATAAAACACTTTAGTTGTTAAAGTGTGTAAAAGCTCAAATATGTACCGGTTTCTAACTAAACACTTCATAAGATTTCTCGTTCCCTCCTCTCCCCTTACCAATCTTACGTAATTTTCTTACAATTTGGTAAATTATATTATTTTAGACAAAAGGATTGGTGATGTGAAATTATAGAATACTTATCGCAGTAAAATTAGGTTTAACACAACATAAATAAATGGCATTTTATAATTATGTATAGCTGTGTGCGTCTATAGGTTATGCTTCAGTGCCATCTGACATTGCTAGGTGCAACCATTTTGACTGCACATCTGTAAAAGTTTTTTTTTTATATTTTATATTTTATATTTTTATCCTTAGTTAAAATGGAGACTGCCCACCCCAACGAAAAAATACAAAATTACTGATCAACCCCACCCAAAAAAATCTTACATAGTTCTTGAAAGGTCCCTAGCATCCGATCTATTAACAAATATATTTTTTAATTTAGGTCTCGGAAAACGGGAGTTTATTATTATGCTTTTTGATGAAAATATGTAAAATATGTAAAATCTGTAAAATAAGAATAATGAACAATATGTTTCTTTCATTTATGCCTCTTGGTGGAATGTGATGGTCATTTTTTCCATCATGTTTCTGTAAAAAATGTATATTATCTGGTTTCACAAATATTACGAGTTTTAAGTAAATATTCCGTTTTTAGACAAAGTAGAGAGAAAGTCTGTTTGGTGCACCATACCATTTAACTATTGAGGCTAATTATTAGCCTTAATAATATGTACGCAAGTTAATATTATACAACTTATAAACTTGTTTGTAGTTTCGACTTTATTGAAACATTATTCCTCACTTAGTGGATACCAAAACTAATATCATAGAAGAATCATCTATTGAAAACATTTAACTAAAGTTAATTTTGACCAAATAGTCCATTTCAACTGCTATTTAAAAATAATATATCTAAATATTAGAAGTATAAAGCACAACTATAAGGATTTATTATGTTTTCTCTCTTATATTAAACTAAATATTGATATAATAATATTAACACAAGTGTGGAAATACGAGGATGAGACATTATTGCTTAAAATTCCAAACTACAGGGCCAATTATGCCCGTAGAGACAATAAATTAGGTGGGGAGTTTGTGGTTTTGATAGAAGAGCTTAATGGTTTCAAACATGGACATTTTACATTTTTAATAAAAGTTCCTTTTTGGCTCTAGACCAGAGATAGGACCGAATTTTGTGAAATTCACCAACCTGTAAGAGATGAAAAAGGGGGTTCAAAAGGTTCCAAATTTCAATGATTGTGCAATTTTTGAACTAGTGGACATAGAGCCTTGAAATTTAAAATGAATGTTTTTGTATAGAAATGGGTGAGAAATTTTTAGGGTTTCAAATTTAATCACCTAAAGGGGTTTAAAGGGGAAAAAAGGGGCAGTAAATTACATGTCCTCCAATCAAAATGAAAGTTGATATGTGGGGCGTTATTGGGTCGCAGAATACGAATATGAAATTAATATAAATACAGCACTATGGGTCCTGGAGGCGTTGTTAAAAAGTGTGTTCAAGACTACCAAAACTAATATAAATAAATACTTTCCAGGGTGATAGAAGATTGAAATTGTGCAGACAACAAATAGGACCACTCCAAATAATTATAAAAGTATGAACAGTTTGGTTTAATAAGTGCGACCCTGGGACATATGGAAGGGGATATAAATAGAATAAAACCTTTTATGTGTGCTAGCAAAGTTAGATTTGATAGTCATTTAGGAGGACAACTCCAAATAACCAAATAAGTCTTAAAAATGGACATTTCTAAATGATAGTTAGAAAAATGAGCTTAGATATTTCAAACTAATAAGAAACAACTAATTCCCAGTGTGGTAGAAAGTTGAAATATATAAGTAAATTAAAGGGACGTGTCAAATTACTCTAAGTCTGTACATTTTTAATTTTAAATGGGACCCCAGGAAATAGGGTAAGGAGGGGGAGGGGGTAAGAGGTTATAAAAATAAAAACTTTTAGCTGTGATAGAATATTTAAATTTGGCAAGTAGGTAGAGTGAACTTTCAAAATAACCAAATAAATCTTAATGTTTGAAATTTATAAGTGGGAGTTGAAGAAATGGTAGGGGAAGTGAGCGGGCTCAACATTTACAAAAACTAATATATTCAACTACGTCTCTGTGTGGAAAATAGGGAGTGGTGGTCCTCTCAAAATGTTTACAAATCTATATAAATACAATTTTTGCAGATATAAAAGCTTGAAATGTCGCCATGCAATTGAATAAAAACAGGTTTGAGTCACTAGACAGAAATACATTGTTCACGTTAAGTCATTTAAAAAGTTTCTCGTCTAATATTGCTATGCTCATGACAGATATTCAACAACTGTTGATATCACCAAGTGAATGAAATTAAACTATATAGTTCTACAGGAGCGTTATTTATTTATGTTGGCCAAAAACAAATTTGATAAAAACTTGCAAAATCATTGGCATTTTCTCGAGTGTTCTACTCTCTTGGACAAATGGAATTTCAAAATTGAATCCTAAGAAATGGTAGCGCTTAGAATGTATACAACCAAAATATAACATTCTTTACGATGTGGTTAGGTTAACATTTGGTAGCCATGTAAAATATCATATAAGATAACCAAAAGTCTTAAAATTTCAAATTAGAATTGTGGAAGCTAAGGAGGGTGAGGGGGACAGAGGGGTTTGGAAATGAGAGTAGATTGCCATCTTTCCAAAGAAAATATACTTTTATGCATGAAAGAAAATTTAAATTAGCCAATTTGTTAAAAGGACTATCCACATAACCATAAATTTAGAAAGTTTGGAATTTGAAAATTTACTGCTGGGAAATGAGAGGGGCATCTAAAATTTCCTATGCTATAAAAACTTGATATGTTCCAAATGCGGGTACACTTTATACTAGGTAAATCTCCCTCATCTCTAACACAATAGCGTAATTAGCGTTTAACTTGAACGAATATTAAGGCACGGTGCTAGCAAAAATAACAAAATATAAAATGTTATCTATGTTGAACACAAAAAAAAAAACTTTCTAAAAGGTTCTTTTCATAAAAATTGGACTGTAGCAGGACATTTGGAACATTAAATTTGTAAAGGCAGAGGAAAAAAGTTTAAAGTACTAAAAGTAAATCAACACACATCTTAAAGTGGATAGGCTACATTAGATTTACAAATACATAGCTGTTATCACATATCTAGGAGCGACATAACAATTAAAATAAACCAATTCAGGCAACATAACTTGGTGACCATGATTCTCTTTAAATAATAATAATGCTTTATACTAATATGTTTCTGTAAAAGAGTCTATTACTTAATTTATTCTAGTTGGTGAAGTGATGCTTTTTTTTCCAAACATGTTTCTATGATCGCACTTAGGTAAAGTTTGCATTGTCGATGGAGTACGACAGCCGCCCTGTGATTGTACTCGCTTGTGCACTCAGATTGTAGACTAGGTAACATTTTATATCTAATATTTTTTATTTATTAATTGCCATAACTGAATTGTGATTGCCATGGTTAGCTTAGGATTGTACACGAAGGAACTTTAAAAATTATGACAGCTGGATGTTCACTAATAAAGCAAGAATACTATAGTGAAATACATCAAAGCTTGATTTAGTACATTATGAAATCAAAGTGACCAGAATATTATGAAATATAAATAAATGTCTAAATTTGTTTGACAAACATTTTAATTAAATTTCAGTTAAATATTATTTCTGTATTATTACTGTATTGATTTTTTGATGATAGTGATCATAATTTTAGTTTCAAACCTATCCAAACTACATAATCAGTACCATTTTTATTTACTTTAGTAGATAATTTTCATACCACTTAATAACTATAACTGTGATTAAAACAGTATTTAGGTATAGTTCTGAGTATTTTTTATATACTTTGTACAGTCAACAATTTTACTCACTTTAATAAATTCTTTTTTATTGTGATATAAGTATTTATTTTTAAGAAAATCTGCAATAATTAATTGTATTAATAATATTGTTCTATTATAGTAAAATAATCCTATACTGAAAGAGTTTTCAGTGTAATTGTTTTAAATATTTATTTCTATTCCCTTTACTAAAATTAAAAGATATTTAATTTTCCATATAGACACGAGAAGGTTTTGGAGAAGTGCAACTGGACAAAACATTATGAGCTTTTTGTTGTGTACTCCTAAAGCGTATTTAGGGAGATGAGTTTCATTTTCAGATTTTATTTTGGTATAAACTGATTTAAAAACCGATTTGTCAACTCTTATTGCACATTAGTATAAAATAATAATACTAATACTTAGTACTGCGTCTTACTGCCGGTTCAGGTTATACACTTAAGTACTAATTATGTTAATGGGCTAGGATTTGAGAAGGTTGGATATAGAGGACGTGAACCCGCATTTGTGTGGAGGGAGAGTGGAAAACTATTTAGGGAACCCAGTTCAACCAAGCGAGATTCGAACCTCGGTCCGCCCATCCTCGGCAGTCTAGCTCAACACTTGGTATAAAATAATGATGAATATAATCATTCCAGTGTTTAAAATAAGGGGGGTATTGAAGATACCAAATATAAACTTAGGAGACTCTTTTCATTGTATTTTCTATGCATTTAACTTTTTTTTTAGTTTATTAAATAGCATATCACTTGAATATTTTGTTTATATTAATTTGACAACAAAATCTATAAATAAATGCAACCTTTACAACATAAGTATTTAATTTTAATTACTGATATATTTTGTGCGCCGTGTCATACTTCCCAGTACAGCTATCTGCGTATTTACTCCAAAGGATAAGGAATGAGGAAGGTAAAATGTTTGGGAAATGTGCCCGTATTTGTGTTGGAGAATTATAAGTATATTAGGAAAAAACACTCTCAGTACACTCGATCAGGATTTGAACACTGATACCCCAGTTATTTGCAGTCCAGTCTAACGAAGAAGTGAATCCTAAAGAATGATGACCGCAGAAGCTGGTCACAAAATATTTAATAATTCATTTACAAGTGCATTTCCAAGACTGTGTGTCACTAACGTTTAAACTGTAGAAGCACTGGCATTGTATATTTGGGTCCAACACTCGATTGTTTGAAAATTTTTGGTCAATGAAAGGGGTGAGGCGGGGTACAGGATTACCACATCCTGAACTATTGTAGTAGGAAAAACGGCAGGTTTTAGCTCTCAGCTTGTCTTTCTCATGAGGAACATTTTAAAAGGGAGTTGTTTAAAAGAATTCTCACTTGGAAGCGCTATTATCACTGTATATTTTAAGTTCTACCTGACTCGAGGGGCGCAGCAAATCTCCCGTTAAGGCTGTGTATCTGTTATTTCCTTGTCTGTGCCCTAGGTGTGTTTGGACGAACAATGAGTTGTTGGAAATGCTTAAATTATGTGATAAAATATATAAACTAGTTTAATTTAACCCAGAAAATACAAACTATAAGAGTGATAATATTGTAACTACTAATAATATAACAGCACTTAAGATAAGGTTGATAAAAAATTATTTTTCAAAAAAGGTTATAAGTAGTAGTAATAATCCTAAGCAATTGTGGCAGGAGATAAATAAGTCCCTTAATAAAAACTGTAAAGTTATTGATAAAATAGCAAATGAAATTTATGAACTAGGAATATAATACAACTTTAGAAATGGCAGTTATTCTAAATAGTTTTTTATAAATGTAGGACACAATCTTGCAATGAATATTCCTGTATATCCTGATTATAAGTGAACATATTACACTACCACTATATACGGCTCATTTGCCATTTTCTTAACAGCTGTAATGGAAATAAAAAATTGATAAGAGATATTAGTGACTCAAAAAGTTTGCCTTTTGATTAATGTTCTAATAATGTACTAAAACACTGCTCAAATTTTTTTGTAGAGCATATATCTGGTCTATTTAATAAATCTATAACAGAAGGTCAATTTCTGGAACAACTGGAAGTATCAAAAATTATTCCCGTATATAAGGGTGGAACTTTGAAATGTGATCCATCAAACTACAGGCTTATCTCACTTATATCCTCCATATCAAAAATATTAGAAAAAATAATGAAAGTTAAGATTACTTAACTTTTAGACAAGAATAATTTTTTTCAAACACTTCCAATATGGATTTAAGGGTAAATCTGATACACTAGTTGCGGCTTTTGAATTGAATGACAAAATACAAAATACATTGGATGACAATACCGTTGAATGTATATATACTACAAGAAGTCGCCAGCCCAGCTAAAAAAACTGACGCGCTTAGATTAGTAGAAAATGTCTCTACACTAGGATCGCTTGTGTTCTCCAACACCAGAAAGTGTCACTCTGATAGCCTAGGGGTAAACCGGCTAAAATATTCTCTTTCTCTCTTCTCCTTCGCTCTCTACAAGAGACTTTGAAGGGTGGGAAGAGCCAGCAGTCCTTTCCTCCCTCCATTATTAATAATAGCAAACGAACTTGAAGTAAAGCAAGACCAAAATTCATTGTTCCCTGGCCACTTTCATTTGGTTCTTTTTCAAACCCACTAACATAATTTGTTTTGAGGTTCACGAGTTGTAGGCGGGCACCTATGTCTTGCTTCATGCCCTATGCTTTATATAGATTAAATAATGTATTGATTTGTATATTTTTGTGTAAATTTGAGTGATATATATTTTTTAAATAATTCATCTACATTTTTGGAAGAAAGATTTGTTCTATGAAATAATGAATCGAGAACAAAAATGTGCACACCGCGGCTGCTCAATCACACGGTGTACTGATGGTAATTTTTCCTAAATGGTTTCCCGCTATTTTCACGTCAACGAGGGTCCTTCTCATAATTATATCTTCCTCATACCTACCTTGACTGGCATGAAGATACAATGAAAAAACAACACTACTAGAGCTTACTCTATTTACTTGAAAAACATATTTTAGACAGTGAAAATACATCATATTCAAATATAACAACAAATGAACATTTTTGTATAATTATAATTACATTTAAACTTGAATTAACATTTTTAAGATAAATACTACTCTTACTATATTAACTTGATAATATAAAATGCGAGACTCCTCTAACACACTGGCTCAAAAACTATTCATTGTTAACATTATTATATATAGTTTAAACCTATTTTAAAGGGTGTTGAACTAAAAATTTAGCATCCTTTAATTAAATAAAAACTAATAGATAGAATTTTGATTTTTTCTCTTTACGAGAAAAAGGGGTATTATAAGTTCATAAAAACCATTGAAATAACTGTCATATTCGATAAATTAATTATATCTATGAAAAAATGCCCTTCTCTCACTAAGCGTTTACTTAAAACCAGTGGCGCACCCAAGGGGGTGGGGTAAACAGGGCACCTTCTCCCATGACCCCTAATAATTTCAATAAAAACATAAATCATATACTGTATAACTAAAACATAAGACACAGAAGATGAGTCGGATACATAGACTCCTTTTAAAGACTTTGTATTCAAAACACACACACATACACATATTAAAAGTGCCTGTTATATTCTCATTTGAAAAAAGTACAACCATAATAGCTTCTATATATTGTATACAAGAAAATGTATATAGCTAGTAGCCACCATTCTGGTAATTAAATTCGTTTTAGTTTTTAAGGCTTTTAATACAAAATATGGGTTATTACACCGAGGACCTCGCTTATAGAAACTTCAGAATCACTCGCACCCCACCCAATTTCGGTTCAAATTAATACTATAGTACTTCGAACTGACAAAGCTACCAAAGTGTGTTATTCAACACATTAACATATATTGACGTAGACCAGGGGCTCTCACATTTTAGACCGAAGGAGCCTTTGTACCAGAAAAAATGAATGGCCGAACTCTCATAAAAATATTTACACTAGTATTATGATCATTCAATAAATACATTTAAATCTCACAAGTCTTTTATAACTTAATACTTAAATAAATATAAAAGAAAAACTACACTTCCCCACCACTTTGTGCAAAAAGTTCACATTGAAAAATGCATAATCTAAATCAATATATATTTATTTATCAGTGGCTTGTGTGGCATGTATAATTTATTTAGATTTAAAAAAAATTGGCAATCCTAATTAATGATGCTATTTTATAATGTTAAAAACTAAATAACATTAAAAATTGCCCCACGTAGCCTCAGATAACTAAGGCGGAGCCCAGTTTGAAAAATGCTACCTTTTAGAGGCCTTAAAATATAACATGGAACCGATAGTGAATTAAAATTTATTTCAAACAATAATAATTAATAACTAATAATAAAATAACAATTTCCTACAAACTTTATTCCCTGTAAAATTTAGAAAATCCTATACACATCTGGAAGCTATAATTAGATATTTATAATGAGCAGATGTTATCAAAATGGTTCTACAGTTCAAAATAACACCATCTTTTAAAGCTATAAATTTTCCTCCTCCTTTATTCATAAATAAAAAAAGCCATGTATAAATTTAACAGATTTGGGTGATTTTTATTATAACTAGCTACTATAAACTAAAAAATAGTAATTTACAGAAACTACGTTATTTAATAGTTGCCTTTAGTTTTCATGAAAATAAATATATAGGTAATTAATACTAATGCATCTTCCAGAGATTTGAAGATGAGGGTGACGCCAAAACCCCCCTTTTCCCCTAAATTTTATTCTGGCTATGGCCTTGATTGTATGCCCTACCTAAAGTAAATTTCTGAGTGCGTCACTGGGTGGACACAAACATATATATAATCTTTTCAAACATTATAGATATCATCTTTAGATTAGAAATAAAATCAAAATATAGTGAAAGTTTGTTCGCGCGATTAAGTTAGATTTAAATAAAAAAAAAAAGTTTTTATTTTTGTATATTTAGTGAGCATTATCAGACGCGACAGGTTATATAGCGTGAATTACAAGCTAGCTTAGTATTAGAACAGACACAATATGCATTCCCGAAAATTTAAATTTCACCATTTGTAAATATTTAGTCATGCCGAGATTCGATTCTCGGAACTTCAGTTCTGTGGTAAGAAGTGCTTATAGTTGAGGTAAGGTGTCAAACTTGGATTAAATTTGTTCAAGATATACGTAACTAGGTTTTTTAATTTATTGAGAGGATGTTGAATAGATTGAAATTATATTAAGATTCCCTTAAAATAATGAGTACCCAATGGCATAGTGTTTTATTTTTATGTACACCGCATCTTACTGAAGGTCTGAGCTATCCAACTCTTTACAGTAATAGAGTAAATTGGAAAGGTGTATTTAAAAGGAAATGTAGACGAATTTGAGTGGAGAAAGTGAGAGGGAAATCATTTGTAAAATCGTCCCTAAGTACACACAACAGGAATTCAAGCCCTGACCTCCGCGTCACCCAAAACCAAGTTATATTTTGAGTGTGATGACTTATGAGACCAGATAGCTTACAGCATTAATACCAAGGTACCTGTTTTTATTGTTTACAGAGGCATCATTTTTTATCACGTATCTAGAAATGTTTTGTTAACAACATAAACCGTACTAAATGTTGATTTCAATACACGGTCTGACACTTTAGATCAGTCGGTAGCGTGTTTTCATACTTAGATAAAGGTCCATGTTTCGATTCTCGGCATGGCCTAAAAAATTATCATTGTTGAACTGTGCGTTTTCCCTTTCACAGTGTTGAATTAACTGTCGGGAGGGGGTGGGGGTGGATGTTGTATCTGTTCTAGATTTAAGCTAGTTTATAAGTCGATTTAGAAAGTGCACGCAAATGTCCCAAAAAAAATGAAATGATTTGAATACATGTCAAATAAATTAATGAGGAGGTTATAAGGGAGGACTAAACTTATGTGTGCACCCACTATGATTAAAAAAAAAATTTAATACTTTGAATTAAGTGTAAACCCTTTTAAAGATTTTAACTACAATGAAGTATATAGTTAAAACTATTTTCAAATTGTAAAAATGTGTATTTTATAATTATGTCCATTCTTATAAGTGTAACTTATAATTTGTAAATGCATACCTTCTTCTATCTTGTCATTGTACAAAATTTAAGTAAGGGCCTCACTTGAATAGATGAGATAGACCACAGTGATAAACGTATATCACTTTAAAAACTCTTGTACTGTTCTCTTAAAGGCAATATATTTTTTTAATCTCATTTAATATTTTAAAAAATATTATTCTTAAGAAAGATTCTTGTAAATTGGTACGTATATCAAAAGCATTTTGTGATAATATTTAAACTGGTTTCTATTTTCTTTAGTTTACATCAAACATGCTCAAAATATTCAAATATATCTGTCTTAATTTATATTATTGATTTGTTCTTAAGTTGGATATTTCTGTCCTCCAAATAGTGCTCTAAGTCAGCACAATCCACATAAACCTAAAAGGGTTTAGTTAGGGTTTATATCAGATCGCTCAAGTTGGCTTCCATCCCATCCCCTCAAATTAAATATATAAAAATACCACCATTTGGCACTTATTTTCAGACCATTGTTATGGGAGGGAGGTGTGTGAAAAAGCATGTTAAGTGTAGTTCCAATCCTTAATTAATTTTTTATTTTGTATAATGTAAAATTAAAATTCTGTTTTGCACCAAGTATGGCCCCATAATATGTGTGCAAGGGGAAAAATACATAAAAGTGGTTGGGTGGTGGGTAAGGTTGAGCGTAGCCCCTCCCTTAAAAATACACATCTACAATTTGTCTCCTTTTAAATATAAATATCTTGTATGGAAACTACTTATGGCGTTTTGCACCGTAATAGCTGACCAATTATTTAATATTAAAAATGTTGGGGAGGCAAAGTTAGCGTATCTATCTCCCCCACTCGTTAATTTTTGATTTTCCTATAAAAAAATATATATATGCAAGATTTTAAAACTTTTTCACACAATAATGGCGTTTTGCATTATTAGTTTAGTCATAAAAAAATGTAATAATGTCTGTGATATGCATGAACCTAAAAAGTAGAAACATTATATTATTTTCAATTTTTTATTTTTGAAATGTTTTTCGTGTAAGTACGACGTATTCTATGACCTAACAATTTTGCAAGAAAAAATATGTCACATGAACAAAAAAAATTGAAGAGCCAAAGCAATAAAAAAAATTGTTTTCCTCAAATATTTATTATACAGACAAGCTATCCCAACAACAAAACCTAGCTAGCCCACCATACGTCTACCAATAATTATTAAAGAAAAGGTTGGGTTTGGTTGGTAAATATTGATGTACGGTACAGAAAATTTTCACATTTCTTCATGACATAGAAAGCTGAAATTTGGAGCAATTATAGGAGAATCATCCAAAAGGTGTGTGAGAATCAGTAAACTAAAACATTATTGCCTTCGTCATTGTTTCTCAAACTCACACTAGCAAAGGTTCAGATTCACAAACTCGAGGTGTGTTGAGAGCCACGGAATATACAAACACTGTTTGTACATCCAGATGATATTCGAGCCCCATCTTCCCCGACATCAGCTAACTAGATCATAATAATCTGACGTTTAATCCGCGTGCCCGCCGTTGTAGCTCTTTAATAGCTATTTGATGCTATGTAATTACAATATTACATAACTTATATTTTCCAGATGTTAATGTGGGTTAGAGAATCCCTCAAAGCAGTATTTATTAAAATATGTAAACAAAAATCACCACAATCCACTATTTAAAAAAGTGATAAAACAATAACGCATTTGAAATGGTTTAAGTGTTTTATATCAATATTATATTCACACTAAAATTAAACTATTATTGTGTGTGTGAGAGAGAGAGAGAGAGAGAGAGAGAGTATTGGTGTAAGTGCAGGCCAAATACTTATTTAAGAGTTATGCAGACAAGCAAGATATGATCTGCGCGCCGTGAATTTGAGAACCCCTGTCTACATATACCACGCGTGGCCAATATTGTGATCTCAAAAAGCACCTAGCTTAAGATAGAAATGTTTTTGTATTAATATAATTGTGATAATTATATTAATAAATAGATCTTTGTATTTAAACTAAATGAAAGTAAAAATTGTCATTTATATAAGTATTAAAGATTTATTTTCCTCAGAGACTAACAAACTAAGAAAATAAACATCGTTTGGTTTGAATGCAATGTTATTGAATGACAGGTAAACGACCCCTAAAACCGATTATGGTTAGTTTATACCTTGAGAAAACCTATCTGGTCAGTTTTCTTACAACTTACAACCTCCCCTAATTCTTACCATCCCTCTTTTACAAGAGAAGTATTCCTCTCTTCTTTTAGACAAAGAGGGAGAGTAATATTCAAACAGTACCATAACTGGCCATCAGGATGCACCACTAGCGTACTAGCGCTTTCTAACGGCGAGATATGTAACTAGTGAAATAATTTGGATGAGCGGCATAGAGTTTTTCCTTATCCTTCGTTCCTTCTATAGTATATATACATTCAACGACAATACTAAGCTATCTGGGGCTTTATTTATTGATTTAAAAAAGGCATTTGACACTGTCAACCATGAGATTCTATTATACAAGCTGTCTAAAATAGGAATAAGCGTAGTTCTTGAGGGGTTTAAGAGCTATATTACTAACATAAATCAATACACTTATATAAACAATCATGATAGCACTGTACGTGGTGTCATGTGTGGGGTCCCTCAAGGTTCGGTAATTGGGCCTATACTTTTTCTTATATGAGTTAACGACATTTTCCAGATAAATGTTCAAGGCCATTTACAACTATATGCAGATGACACCAGTTTATTTTACATTGGACAGAATTTTAAAACTATAGCAGAGAATATTCAAACAGGCCTGAAATATTTTTACCATTGTTAAAAGTCAATAAGCTGTCGCTAAATCTTGAAAAGTCTAGCTATACGTTATTTTTACTAGACCGGGAAACAAAGATAGAAAGAATATAAATAATTACCAGATAAGTTTTGGGAATAACATTCTGAAACAAGTAAGGAAAGCAAAATATCTCGGTCTGACCATTGACAGCTCACTATCCTCGAGTTCACATATAAACCATGTCACAAAAAAAATTAAGGGTCCAGTTGGGGTGCTAAAAAACTTTCCTACAAATTCACTCCAAACGTGTTAAAGCTCTGGTTAACTCGCACGTGTCCAACTTAGATGTAATCTGAGGTAATACTTTTAAAAGTCATTTAATACCACTAATAAGACTACAAAACACAGCACTAAAAAATATTTTTCAGTTGCCCAGCATTGAGGATGGAGACATTAAGCTTAAAAGGTTCCAGGGTATTTTGAAATTAGCTGAAGCTATTTTTTTGGATACGGTTGTAATGGCATATAAACTTGAAAACAGCCTAACTATTAGTAACCTAAAAATTGGGGAACACAAAAAGGGGAATTACTCTACAAGAAGTCTGAATAATTATTTCCAGAACAGAGTAAACACCACTACTTTTGGACTCTACTCAATAAAGATTAAGGAACTAAAATTTTTCAATATAATACCACAAGAAATAAAGATGAAAAAACTTAATCTTTTTATAAAGGAAGTTAAAAGATACATTCTAGAAAATAATGTTGACCATGTGATATGTAGGTGAAAAGGTACCTGTAATTTTGTAGCAACGATATTATAATTGGAGCAGAATGTGTATGTATGCCGTGTGTATGTGTATGTATATCATATGTGGTTTTTTTTGTAAAGTAAAGGTTTTTTGTTGTATACTCTTATGTTTATTTGTAATTTTACTATCATTGGGCTGAATGCATCTAAAATAATGTGGCCAGGTGAGGACAAATAATGTATACCCTGTAATAAACTTCACTTTCCTAAATGTATGTAACTAGTTAGTGAATGAACCACACTTACATTAGGATGTTTATATGCATACAAGCCAATCTTGGCTCTTTTTATTAACATCTTCTGAATAAATAAATAACTAATATCTACAAGCTACTAACACACTTTGGCTACCTATATGAGTCTGTAATTTTACAGTACTGAAAAAATAGTAAACTTTGAAAAAGCCGCTTAGCGCACCAAGTGGGTTTTTTCAAATAGGGCCCCCCCCCAAAAAAAAAACAAGTGGTTTTTTATGGATTGGGCCCACTTTGGCGAACCTTCCAAAGAGTTAATATTTCAGGTCAATTAAATAAATAAATATAGAGGACTATCATTGGACCAATAAGATGGGAAAGGGTATGATAGGGCTACCTTTACTTTGTTTCATTAGTAGTTTTATTTACACTACGTCTTACTACCCATTCAGGTTATACATATTGGACTATGCATTAATTATGCTAATGTGTTAGGGATGAGGAAGATTGAACTTAGAAAAGTATACTTATATTTGCATGGAGGAAGAGTGAAAAACCATTCAGGATAAACCACCTTCAATACACCTGACTGGGATTTGAACCTCGATATCCTTGTCATTAGCAGTCTAGTTAATAAGAGAGTGGCGCCGTAGATAATGCGGCCAGCAAAGTCGATCAGAATGGTAGTTACCTTACATAGTTTGATGTTAATATCTACTCACGGTCTGCGAAGGTGGATGCTTCAGTGACCAACACTGGTAATGTTGTTCCATAGTTTTCCACCACATAGCGCAAACTCTTGCAGACAATTTGAGATGCCTGAGTTGAACGACCCGAAACACTAAATCTCCTTAAAAATATAAAATATAATTTACTATTAGCAATTTGTGAGGGTCACAAAGAACGACACCAGTCATGTGTTAAAATTTAAAGGCAATGGTAACACTTCAAATTAAAGCAAGATTTATAGTAACCTACTATTTTTCAATAGTTGACAAAACAATGTACCGGTATAGTCTCATCCACATAGTCCATAAGCTTTGCATCTGTATGATCCTTAGAAATGTCTAAAGCAAGACTGTAAGCAAACAAGATCAATGAAGGAGAGGTTAAATAGGCGTACAGATAGGAAATTTAACCTACCAAAGTAGTGTCACTCTTTTTGAGAGCTTAGTATTCCTCAGAAAACTGTTCGGAGATGTCACACTTTCTGAGCTTTTTGATACAGTTTAAGAAAAATATTTCTGAAATAGCTCTGTGCATAGAAATATCATTTAATTTTGTATTTGTTTCCATAGCAACAGATCCTTTATATGCCATTGGTGCTTTCATTTTGATGTGTGTCCACTAGACTCAGGACATAAGGATGACGAATATAGAGACAAAGCCATCTGAAATGCCGGTATCAAGATCAACTTAATGTTAACTTAACTTTCCCATAATGTAACAGAGCATTAAGGTTATCCTTGTGTTTTTAAATGGAATCCATCACAATGCCGTTAACTTAACATCCAAATAACTTAATGGTTGTTAAGGGAGAACTTTCACATTAACTGAAGGTATCACACGTTTTAGCTGGCCAATCATATTAAGAATTACATAAACTAAACTAAAGTACTTCATTCGTTTGGTTATGATAGGCCTATGCAGATGAATTCTTAGGTAAGCTACATTTAACCACCCTCGGTATACTCGACCGAGATTCGAACCTCGATATCCCCCGTCATTAGCAGTTTAATCTACTGAGAGTAGCGCGTTAGATCACGCGGCAACAGAGGCGGGTATAATTAGGTTACCACTACTCTAAGAATAGCACAATACAGAGCCTATTTGGCATGTAGACTAGGCTTTACCTGCATTACAGAACATAGGAAGCTTGGCTTGAAAGTCACATTTATCTGTATTGCTTCAATAGGTTTAGGTTAGGCCTTATAGCTCCAGTAAAATCTACTCACGTTGACAACTTTCTTGATGGAGTAAAGACAGCACTTCTTCTACCTGTAATCGCCGGTGAACGTGGAGTATTTCTTGGGGACATAAGAGATTTTGTATGTAAGGAATTTGGAGTACTTCCAAAATTTGGAAAGTTCAAATCCATTGCCGGTAAAGGGTCTGGAATATAAGTGCTGAAGTTTGTTTAATTTTTGTATAGGCTATATATATGTGTGTGTGTGTATATATTTTATAAAAATTTAAAATAAAACATTTTATTTAACAATCGGCAGATATAATATTTCTGTATAAACCTATAAAAAGTGTGATCATGATAAAATTCCGCGCAGCTTGAATTGAATAATCATGGATCAACGCACAGCACTGATCAGGATAACACGAAAGATCTGTTAAGTCTATGTTAAAATGTTTGTATGGAGTTTTCCGCATTTGTGCTACTATCTAGAAAAATATGTGAGCACTTTTGTTGTATTAAATAGCGGTCTCGGTGGCTCAGTAGGTATTTTAATTGCGTAGCACTACTATTATTACTATTATTTTGATTTGATTTTTACTATTAGTTGTTCTGCTAATCCATTTCACTTGAACAATTTTTTTAAATATTTTTAAGACCAAATGAATTTAAATAAATATTGGTATCTACAAAAATTATTTACATTGGGTCAATATTAAGTTTTTTTTAATAAAATCTGTTCAAGTGATAATGGTTGGCACAATATAGTTCTTTAACCATTTCTAGAAAAACTAGAATCAACATATCAAGTTTAAATTAATGTTTAAGGAAATATAATTAAAAAGCAAACTAAGTTTAAAATAATCTATATTTATTTAAAAATTTAAACTTACACATTTTTTCACAAAGTACACAATATTTTTCAAATACAAATAAGTGTACATGTCTTAATATAAAAAAAATAATCCCAATTAAAATCACCATCTATGTTTATTTATTTGGCATGAACATAATATTAACATGAAGAAAATCAATCAAGTAATATTATTATTATTAGCACCGCGTCTTACTTCTCGTTCGGATTATACGTAAGGGTGATTGTGAGATGAAATGGAAGACCTACAGTTTAACGTGGGATCTGAACCACGGTGGAATCCTGACATTCCACACATTCACAAGTTGTGATTAATACACGTCTTGTCAGACAGAGGTGAAGGAAGAGTTTGGTAATCAGATAAATCTGTGCCGGGACCAAGGATTGAACCCCAGACCCCCAACACAGAAGTCCTACACCTTACCTCTATACCACCAGGTCACCGATAATCAAGTAATAAAACAACTGTTAACCATTTTGTTTTGTTTAATTAGCGATAGAATGGTTGTTTCCAACCAATTGCTCACTCACTTGTTTCAGGGCTGGGGAGGTGGGGGTTGAAATGTCTGTTGAGTTAAATTATTTAAAGAGGTTACAATGGCGTTAGAGAAGGTGTGAAATTCAAAGAGAAATTAACAATTATAAAACCTAATTTACTGCAGTTAAAACAAGTAGGCTATCGACAGGTGTGCAGTCTTTATTGTATGCTCGTTTGGTTCGCCGGTGATGAGGTCGGGATTCAAATACCAGTCTGGTAAACTAGCTGTAAATTTTCTTAAGCATTTCTACCCTCCCCCTCCATGCAAAAAAGGGTATATGTAAACTAAATTATACCTCCCCCACCAATGTAATAAAATGAGCAAAGCCTTGAAGGGTAGAAGACCGTTAAAAAAGACATTGAGACAAAGTTAATTTGAACACTTCTATGTTATCAAGGAATCACAAGGATACCATGGACAAAAAATGAGGTCAAACCTTGAAAACATTCGGAAACCAATAAAAATAAATGGTACGGAACCCCGCAGTATCTCTTTACAACTAAAACTCATAAAATTGTATCAATAGACTATATTCGCCAATATCTCAGAAACTGTTGGTTTTAGAAAATGTCAAATTAAAGTTTGTTATTTTTAATAGTACTACAATTTTGCAATGATAAGTTATTTAGTATCTCAAATAGTTGCAGAAATACGGAAATTAACGCTTCTGTTAAAAAAGTTTTCATGGAAAATGAAAATAGCCAGTTTTTTTCCTTCTTCAGTAAACTACCCTTAATTTTAGGGGTAGATATCCAAATCCAAAAACCTCTCAGGTCAACCCTATGAAAACCCTAGATACCAAGTTTTTAGCTCGATCAGTAAAATAGTTTAGGGTCTAGTTGGAGGTACAGACAGACCGACTGAAATTCAAAATCATTTTTTCAGATCCAGGGAGTTATGAAACGTCAAGATTCATCAAAATCTTGAGTTCGATTTTTTTATGATCACCATATTTTCTCTACCTGTAAGATAGCGAGAAAGTAAAAAGAGAGTATCAATCCTCTAATCTTCAAATACAAGCAAGTTAGATGTCTATTTTTGAGGATTGTTTGGGATAAATTTGTTAAATACTTTTGCTTAATCCTTGGAAAGTCTTTATCAAGTAAAGATTGAGAAACTCTTAGTTCCTGAACTATTTTCAACTGTATTTGGCACAAACTTTCACAACATACTGGGCTGATCTTAATCAGTAGGTATTTAATTCTAAATCCCTTGAATGTTGAGTTAATTTTTATAGAGTCAATACATGGTTTAAACATTTTTCATGTTAAGTTTTTTTTTTAAATATATTTTTACTTGGTAAGTTAGTTTGGGAGTACGTTTTTTATCACTTCGGGAATTGTTTTGTATGTAGCTCTAGTTCGACAAGGAGTTTAAAAAAATTAGTAACAACAGGGTTGCCACTATTTTCTTATTACAAAATTCCTTCTTTTTTCCAGGTTTTCCAGAGGAAATTTTCATTTTTCCAGACACCTAATAGATATTATAAATATAATTATAGGGACATAAAATTTTGTTTTAAAGAAAGTTTTAGAAATGAAAGAGTGGTAATTAAACACATGTTTAAAAATTATTTTGAAAACGGATGAGAAATGAATGACATACATTTTCTAGAAAGAAAAATTGATTATATTTGCTGTATGCCCTAAACGGAATGAAATAAGAAAAAAAGTGTAAATACCAAAAATACATTATTTTTTTTAGTTTAAATGTGGTGGGGCCTATCTACAATGTCTTACTTGATTTAAAAACACGTTAACCAATCTTAATTATTGTATATGTACTGTAGGCCTATAGACTAAGTAGCCCACACAAATCGTGAATAATAATTTACAATAATGAAATTAGCATGTGATTTCCCTCGCTGATTCAGGTGCATTTTCTCTAATAAACCGCCACCCTCATCCCTACCATATTGTAATAGATATAAAAAAAAAGTCAACTCTCAATTTAGCGGGGTAATGGAGAGCTACAAAACCCTGTTATATCAATTTCCAAGGTAAATCTGAAAACCCATTGAAAACTACCAAATACATTAAGTAATTATATGACACAATCACACATAAATGTATCATAACTATTATAGAAAAATCAAGCATCAGTAAAATACACTTAAACAACTTTTTACCACAAACACAATGATTAGGCTTAAGGCCCAAGATACCAATTTTGAAACAAATTGTTAAAGCATGTTTTAAAATATTTTATGTTTTTGAAAAAAATCACTCATCAGTAAACTAGCCCTCAACAATTTATGCTTTATGTACCAGCTTGTCCTGCAGAGGTGTCCGAAACTGACTCGCATCAAAATGAGATGCACAAGTGTGTGCATAAATAAACTTCTCTCTATGGGCCATCAAGAGTCGATTTTGGGAGACGTCTACCCATTTCAGATACCTGGAAAAATTAACAAATAGTCTAGTGTTTATATTTTATTTCCTCAAACTGTAAACAAACAAATAATTTCTTCTATAAGTATTGCCAATCATGAACCAAATAATAGGCCTACTGTTAACTAGAACTATGTTTTTTTTTTTTTTAGCACCATGTCTTACTCCCCGGTTGTGTTATATGCCATTAAATTGACTCATAAAAGAATGTATTGCCTATATTATTATTATTATTATTAGCACCGTGTCTTACTACCCATTCAGGTTATGTGCGCATACGCTAATGTGCAATGGTAGCGTAATTGTGAGATTAAATAGAGGACCTACAGTTTAACGTGGAATCCGAACCACGGTGGAGGCCTGGCATTCCCCACATTCACAAGATGTGAACGAGGGTTGAAGAGCTCAATAATTTCACAAATCATCAATAAGAAGCAACACCAAAAATATTCACAGAAGAATATTGACAGCTTCTTCAAACCTAGGTCTACTAAGCAAAATATCATCACAGTGGCAAACCTATCACCATCATGCTTGTGTAATAGGCCTAGGTCTACTGAAATAGGTCAGTACAGTATATAGATAATTTGCCAGTAGTACAATAGGCCTATTGTAATGTCAACCTTCCCCATTTGAATACCTAACTGTGTTATTTGTGTATGTCTCTTATCTGATATGTATAGTTTACCTCGTCACATTAAAGTATATTACTTTGGATAAATATAAGTTTTAATTTTTTAGGCACAACTTTATTTCCCCTCGATAAGACGGACTTTTCATAACTCGAACAGACCCCCGACCCCTTTAGTATGAGTTATCGAGCGTTGGCTGAATTTCATAATTTAATTAAAAATATGTCATTTATATCCAAGAGATTATGTTTTGTTCCTTTGGGATGGTTAATAATAATAAAAATGTTAACTGTTATAATATATTAAAATACTTTTTCCTTAATATATGTAACTTAACTATAGAGATTAATTTTACCATTTTATTTTAATATCATAGTAACCATACTATCTTGTGTGTATTTATATTAAAAAATATAAATAAAATAAAAAATCCCGGCACACTACTGTACTGGTGTACTATTTAGTGAGCCAGGATTCACAAGGTAATCATGCTTAATTAATAACTGTATCATACTCGGCAGTTAAAAAATATAATAAACATAAATAAGATTACCTCAATTTGTCCCATGTTGGAAATCGGAAAAATGTCAAGCCAGGATTTATCATGGAAGATCCGTAGCATCCTGTCCCAAAGCAATTGTGGACGACTAGCATTGTTTTTATATTAACGTAAATAAAACTACCAAGTGAGACTGAGATACGTTAATTATAAATTCCACTGTCAATACAAGTCAAAATATAAATATTCAAATACAAAAAACCAAACGTATAATAAACAATTGAAAATTAACACTAATTACAAAATATTAACTAAGGAGAAAACATCCTTGAAAATAATACAAATTAATTTGAAAACGCAAAATAAGTCAAAAGGAGACCAATCTATATAACAAAAATATAGTTTAACTAAAGAACACAATGAAAAATATGTTAAGATGGAGTCAAACAATGAGTCAAATATTGGTAATGTGTTCGGTGGGTCTAAAATTATTTCAAAATTCACATGATGAATAAAAATAAATATGTATTTAATAAAAATTAAAATTTATGTTGAAAATAAATACATTTTCAATACAGGAAAAAATAGAAATAAAGGATTTTTAATTAAAATTAATGAAAAAGAGTCAAATATATTTCGACTGGTGCGAGCTCTAGACAAATATGTGAGCACTACATGAAGAATATTGGTAAGGGGAGAAGGGAAGAAACATCATACAAAATTTTACTATCCCAGTGTCAACCCCATGACGCACAGTAAACAGTTTAGTCTAAAAGTATGAAACAATAAGGATATTATGTCAATTCTAGATTAAAGCAATTGGTGCTGCCCTCTCTATATACTCTCTACTAGTAGTAGTGTAAAGCAGTGAGATCTCTAAACTAAACTCTACAGAAGTAACAGTACTGCGCTGCAATTTTTTATCAAAAATGGGACGCGCAATATCGTTATAGTTTGAGAAGACAGACTCTGGATTTGATCTCTTTGTTCTTATGGGGCCAACGTGTCATTTAATGTGTTTTTGATTTTTTTTAAAGTTAAATATTGTATAGCATTTGGCTATACAAATATTTATATGAAAGAAAACCTCTGATAATATTTTAAGATAATAATTATGTAACCTATCAACGTTGTATTTTTTGCTGAAGCCAGATCATATTAATTTTCAAGTAGGATATCAACGTCTATTTATTCGAATGCCTATCGCCTTTATAATAATAAAAAAAATATATTGTATTAAGATCTCGATGGTAAAAAATAAAAAAAAATTGTTTGATTATGTTTCGAACTTTGTTTAGAGGTCTATACCAAATCAATTATCCATAATTTATGTAGAACATCATCAGCCCTCTCCACCAGACCTAATCTTTATATTGAAATATATTACGCTAGCAAAAGTACCAAGGCAACACTTTTCTAAGTTTCAAATATTCATAAAAAAAACTTCATTCTAGGTCTTCAAACTCAGTTTTTAATACATTTATAAAAATCATGTCAAAAATTTCAAATTCCAGCTTCAAGGTGTACATGTTTCATACCCTTGCGTGCAATAGTTATCACGCAATCCTCGTGGCACAAATATACAAACTATTTATTTTATTAATATAGATAATATTCCTTATTCAACATTTTTATTTATATGTTGCCAATTGTATTAATTTATCATGTGTAGTTTCCACTAGATAGCTATCAACGCTCACTGAAACCGTGTTCTAAATAGAACAAAATAGTGTAAATTATAATGAAAAACCCTTCAATCCGTTTAAATAAGTTTCCTCAATAACGGTAACATAACTGCAGTGTATCCAAGCACCAGTTGCGTTAATAGTGGGGTATACGGGTGTGGATTGGAACAAGTGGAACCATTAGAGGTGGTGACGCCAAAGTTATTGTCTATAAAACCTTTTCCCTTAGCCTAAAATTAATTCTGATGACCTGTGTATCTGTGGCTTCATGTGAGAAAAGATTTTCAAGGATAAATCTTATAAAGAACTATTTGCAATCAACTATGGGACAGTCAAGCCTTTCTGATCTGGCGATTGTGATGGGATATAAGTCTGTAACCTTTCATAATAACGCAATATACAATCATATATTTACTGTTCCTAAAAATCTTCTCTATAAACCATAAAAAAAATCCACTAACAATATGTTTATAATTACCACGACCTTAGCTAATGTGAGCTACATTTTGTTGCATGCACAATCTTATTACAGCTCCCAAGCCGAGGGCGTGCTCAAATGGCCGATTTGATTCTATCCATTCTTTCAACTTTAGTGAGGACTAGAGAAGATAGAAGGAACGTCGTGCGCAAGAGAATGAAGCTCGCCACATCAGACAACTTATTTAGCCAAGAGAAGTAAGTGTCGTGGGATCTACTAAACAGGAATGATGCATGGTGAAATAAGACTTCTCCTTTCACGTCCCTTCTTCATCCACTTTGTAGATCATATATGTTGGGTGTTCATCCTAATTAATACAACTTGTTATTCAATCAACGACCGAAGAAGACGCACTGTCACGTTTGACTGTATTCATCTGCTGTTCGGTGCTTTTCTGATGTCTGTGAGGATGATATCGATGGTCTCGCCATCTTGGTGGATAAACTCCTTTCCTTTCGGGTATTATGTTCTCCTTCTGAGAAAGTTTAGTCACTTGAAATCTGCTTGGACGTATTAGAATATGGTTAAAAAAATTATAGTTTTTTTTTCTGTTGGATAGCAGGCACTTTGTCATTGATTAATTTAAGTCAATTTTTAATTTAATAATGCTATTAATTTGTTTATGAGTAGCCTACTCCCTTAGGATATTGCATCATGATCCTGGGATGTAGTGCGTACTTTAATATTATATTTGTACAGGAAACTTAGCTTAATTACTTGTACCAGGACGGGCATAAGTCATAAGTTAATGTAATCTCTGTTGGTGTCTTTAGGCTCCAATATGTCTATTATCTAGCATCATAACTATTTATAGACTTTAGTGCCCTATTGCTTTGTACTATTCCCTGTGACAGACGAGGTCTAGGCAACTTTGTTTTATTGAATAATTATTCTACTATTATTAATATAGGTGGATTTGACCACTATTATGACTTGATGATAGATGGGGACAACTGTCTATTGTCTCGCACCCTCAATGCAGGGACTTGGTTTAGGTGGATGTGACAAGTATGTATTTTCTTAGCCCCTCGGCTTTTGTATGTACAAGTATGGTTTTAATTAATCTTACCTCACAAGCATTGTTGGGACATTCCTAATTGAGGTTATGCTACTCAAATGCCCTTAAGAATATATGTAATCACCTGTGTCTTCTAACAGTGTATATGCCCTTTCAATATAAGAGGAGATCTCCTTTACAATTAAAATGCATTTCTGGCGCAGAATATTTATTTCTACTGTAATCCCTCTTTGATATTAATATATGATTTTAATACCATTAGTTTGGCTACTCTTAAAGCTTTATTATTGTTACCAAATCTTGTATTTCCTGACTAAAATGAATAAAAATTGGTTTTTGGAAGTTCCTACTGCAATCGTTCCATTCAATAGATGCAAACTACTATTTTTTTATTCTGTTATATCCACAACAATAATCTTAAGATTTGGTTTTAAATGTACAGTGTCTATTTAAACTTTATTTTAAATACAATAATTTAAAATGAATTTACCTGTTTGTATCTGCCTCTTTCTCTTGCCCAATTTAAGTGTTTCTTCACTACATTTTGTTCTTATTGAACGGAAGTACTGTGTACATCTGGAAGTACTGTGGTAGACAGAAATTGTCTTTTTAAGGGTTACCAGGAAACACATACCACGGTCATACTTGATCGTGTGTCTACTGTATCACTTGTGGATAGTGTCGACGGCACCACAAGTGAGCGCGCAGGGGGCACGATATTATCAATCGAAAATGAGTGTGCGAAAGGCATTGATTTCGATTAACTAATTCACAAGTCTGCAGCAAGATTGTAAAGTTCAGATTAAGTTGAGATGTTCATTAGAGTGGCGTTTATATTCGTGCATAACACATAGCTAATAGGAAATAGTGCATAGCGTATAATATACAATTCATAATACAAATACAACGGTTTAAAATTAAAAGTTGTGTATAGATATTGTAACACATTTGAATTAATCGCCCCACGTTGGGCGTCGATTGAAATACTACGGATTATTTCCCAGATATAATATTGCTGTGATGATATTTAGGTTGTATATAGCTCCGTGGTCGAGCACCTATCATCACTATACGAAATAGATACCGTTTAATCAGCTGTTAATTGCTCCGTGGTCGATCACTAATTAAATCGGTATAGTTAAGGAGTTTGAAAAAGGAGTCAAGTCCATTGGTGTTAGTTCTGAGATATTCAATAAAAACTTAACAAGTCCAGGACAAGTTATCTTTTTCAAATGACCCAAAATTAATCACAGCTATAAAGTACTCTTCCATGTAAAAAACTTAACTTGTTTTTTCACAGAATCATGGGTCTTGCCTTTTAGAATATAAAACCAGTGGTAACTTATTTTTATAAAAAAATGTGACTTACCCCCTTTTTCAAATGACTGATTCTTAATGTAAGAAAGAGAAATATTGATGGCTGTTGGCACACTTGTGATCGTAAATTATTGTATTCTGTGTTAGACTGTGACTGCGAGAGCCAATGAGTCCCTGACTGCGTTACTTGTGTGTTCGCGGATTGTGTGTGGCTGCTTGGCTCTGTCTGGTTGCCCTAAACATACGCACAACGGCTTATATATGACACACCCCCTGCCTCTTACTCCCTTCGTCAACAGTGTAAAACCCAACTAATAGAAAGAGTCCTGGCAACAGGCGTTGTAAAAGCTAGCTTCTTATTGGTATAGGGAATTGGCGTATTTGCCAAATACTGCAGAGTTGTTCTTTTAACAGGAAAAATGGTATAAAAAATATATTTTAATGGTGTAATTCTTTTCCCATTATTTCTGAAAAGCGCGTGTTTCTTCATGGATGAATCATAAAAGGATAGTCTACATATGTTTCTTAAAATAAAATTTAACTTCATCCATGACTTTTTATATATTTTAGATTGATCTGAATCAATATCATTATAATACCCCTCATTTGCTTATATCTTAAATGAATTTAATGAATTCTGATAGAAGTAAATCCCATACTGTGCAAGGGTTACGACATATTTAACCTTTTATCATTCTTAAGATTAAACATATATACATTTGTTGAGTGTAAGTTACATAAATTGTACATGTGTGTAAATATTGATTACAATTTACTTGTATAACAATACAAAAGTTATGATACATTGTTTATCAGTTTTCACATTTGATTATTTTTAATGTTCAGTCTTCTTGATGAATACACGGAAATAAAGAATTTCCTATTTAATGTTTCATTTTCTTCTTCTTTATAACACTGAAAAATTGTAGCACTTGTTGTTGCTCTGTTCTTAAAATGTTATGTTCACATACAAATTTAAACAAAATTATAAATTGTTTTAGTTGACTAATCAATTTTGTATTAAGTTTAGGTAAAATTAGGTTAATTTTAAATTTAATGAATCCAAGAGTAATTTGAAAATCTTGAAAATTAATATAAATTTATAGCTGCAATACCTCAAAGTATCTTAAATTCAATTTAAACTTTAAAACGTTCTAATAAAATATAAACATTGAAATTATTTTTATAAAATACTTAATTTAATCATCATTAAATCATTTATTTCTAAAAACTCAAATTTTTATGTGTGTTGTTAGTTATCCAATCAATCATTGTTTACCAAATTATTTACGTTAAAGATTTGTAGCACAACATAAATTTAAATATAAATTGACTTAATTAAACTGATCTTAATAAAAATTTATCTTACATATTCTTAATAGCTACCTTAAATCTATTTGAAAAATGGGTCAAGTTTCTTACGAATATTTATTTAACTTTTTATTGATTTGATTAATGTTTATTTATTAATGTGACTTCATTTAATTTATTATAATAGAACTATTAATGGCTTACCATTGAGCAAATTAAATCATTACATTTTCAGTCAATTAATATTAACATCAGTTATTACATTATTACATTTTCAGTCAATTAATATTAACATCAGTTATTACATTATTACATTCCCAATCTATTAATATTAACATCAGTTATTATATTATTAAATTCTCAATCTATTAATATTAACATCAGTTATTACATTTTCAGTGAATTGATATTAACATCAGTTCTTTTATGATATTCAGTTATTTGCCAACCCTGGTTCTTTATTCAAGGCCAAACTACCCTATTACTTTCTTTACCTTTTAGTGAGACAGCTGTTAAATTCTCTTACCTTCTTTCTTTTCCTACACTTTGTATTGTCAACTTGTTTTGGTGTGAGCAGTTAAAATATACAATATTAACCTAACCTTTTTGTGTTCAAAATAGTTGAAATGGATATAAGACAATCTTGGATTCATAAAGTAGGCCTACGCTTGAAATTAGTATGAAATCATATGTCACACTACTGTGAAATGTTGAAAATCATTTTCCTCTTTCTAATTGAGTAATTATTTTCTCACTAGGGAAAAAATCTTTAACTATATATTTCTCTTGATTAAAACTTTTGAATGTTGCCTATTTGCCTTAGGTACTTAAATAAAATAAAATAATAATTGAATATCGGTTACAGTAGCCTAATTAGGTACAACACCCTAATTAGTTCTCATTATCCTTGTTGATACATCGATATTACATCACGCAATCACAGAATATCCTTTTAAACCTCTTCATAATCTCCTCCATATCTGTCAATTTCAATGTAGATTTTACCGTTGCATATGTATCTATACTAATATTATAAAAAGGAAAGATTTGATCTTTTGTTTTTATTTTTGTAATGGATGAACTCAAAAACTACTGGACCGATTTTAAAAATTCTTTCCCCAATATAAGGCTACATTATCAGCGAGTAACATAGGCTATATTTTATTTTGAAAATTTAATTTATTCCTCATAAAAATGTCGATAGTATATTATATAGTCGTTGGAAAAAAAAGTTGTTGAAGGGAAAGTGGTGCTGGCGAAGGGGGCGGGAGGGGTAGGGGCGAGGAAAGAGAAATAGATGTAGTGACGAGGAACGCAAAAAAAAAAAAAGATTAAAATAAAATTTGGGGAAACAAGGGGAGTAAATAAAAATTGAGGAAGCTGAAAAATTAATTAGATTTATCAATTTGTTTGGTTGGTATATACACAATTCCTTTCGCGCCTAGAGCAAACAAAATTATAGAGGAATGAGATGAAAATAGGAGGGAGGATAAAAAGAGGGAGGGGGCTATACAGTGATGGTAGAACTGTATTTTCAAAAAAATAAGTAAAAAAAGTTTTGTTATATATTTACATACTGGATGATTTGAAGCTTTGTTTTACAGGATTCTTTACAATATTTTTTACGGGGAAGAGGGCTAGTATTACATATTCGTGGAAATCTTAGGCCTTTGCCTCATTATTATTATAATTACTGACATCTCCATAGGCTGCGTTGTGCTAGCTCTATGCTTGTGAATACCTGCTATCTGATCCTTGGTGGTTCTTTGGAGACGCGGCAGTAGGCCTAAAGTCAGTTGGCCTAAAAGTCATTTGGCCTAAAATTCATTTGGCCTAAAAGTCAGATGGCCTAAAAGTCATTTGGCCTAAAATTCAGTTGGCCTAAAAGTCAGTTGGCCTAAAAGTCAGTTGGCCTAAAAGTCATTTGGCCTAAAGTCATTTGGCCTAAAAGTCATTTGGCCTAAAAGTCATTTGGCCTAAAAGTTATTTGGCCTAAAATATAATGTTAAAACCCTCGGGTATCTCCGTAAAATAAGCACTGTTAGTTTTTTCATCTGATTATAGATAGCACAAGTGATGGTAGATGGTGTTAAGCTATTTCTAAAAACATAGACTTTATTTAAACACAGACTTACTCTATTTAATTACTCTATGGCATTAAAAACTCGAAAGCTCATTGCTGCACTCACGAAAGTACGCCACCTATCCCTATCTTGAGCTGGTTCTATCCAATCTATCTCATTACATCCTATGTTCCTCAGGTCTATCCAAATGTTATCCTCCATCTGCGTCAAGGTCTTCCTAGTGAGTGGTCTTTTCCTATTGGGTTTGCCATTCAATACCTTGAACGCGGTTCTAAATACTCCCATTCACGATGCATGACCTGCCCACCGTAACCTGCAAGATGTTATTACCCTATCAATGTCTGGTGATGAGTACAGGGTTTGCAGCTCATCATTCTGTAGCATCCTCCACTCCTTACTATCTTCATTTATTTTTGGATCAAATATATTCCTAAGCACCGTGTTTTCGAACACCCTAAATTAATTTTTGGCATGTAAGAAAAGAGACCACGTTTCACACTCATAGAGAACAACTGGTAAAATTATGGTTCTGTATATTCAAAGTTTTACATTTCTTGACAGGTGAGACAACCTATATTTATGTGAGCAAGTAAGTGAGTAGCCATGGATGTTTTATAAGGCCTAAAGGGGTCTGCGAGCAAAAACGTTTAGGAATTACTGCACTAAAGCAATGTTAACTCACATACATGCAAAGAAAAAAATTGAGCTATCCTAAAGTTTGACTAACAATGACGAATGAAACAAGTTTCGCATACCTACACCATAATTCCCTTAGTTAGCCGTGTCTCTATTCTATTCTATACTACTTATCAAACAAAGTGTCGGTCTGTAGTTAGAAACTCTGTGTGTATGTCGTTCTGTTGTCTAAGATCCTTGGAAAAGCTTAATTTATTTCAGGTGACCTGGTGGTCCAGGGGTAAGGTGTCAGACTTCTATGCTGGCGGCCGGGGTTCAATCCTCGGTCCCAGCAAAGATTTATCTGATTGCCAAACCCTTCCTTCACCTCTGACAAGACATCTTGTGAATGTGGGGAATGCCAGGTCGCCACCGTGGTTCGGATTCCACGTTAAACTGTAGGTCCTTCATTTCATCTCACAATCACCCTACCATTACACATTAGCGTAAGTGCGTATAACCCGAATGGGTAGTAAGACGCGGTGCTAATAATAATAATTTATTTCGATGGAGTTTTTTTTAATGTGTAGGATATTTATACAGGTAGGTTTTTCCATATAATTCATACGTTGTCTTATCAGTGAGCTAAGCTGTGTCCAGCAGTGTCTAAAAACCGACTCTAGGTGTCGTTTTTTGCATCTTAAATTTGTATCAATTCAAATATATTAAATTTTAATGCATACATCTTTTTAAAACCCTTGGCAACAATGTGTTTCGAAAGAACAAGAAATGAATTGTAAATCTCCTTGGCAACGAGTATTTTGAAATATAAACAAACATGAATAATTCCTTACGTATAATTTGATAATCCTATTTACAGTAATAGAAATTCTGAGAAAACTACTGAACAGATTTTGAAAAACGAACACTCAATTTAAAGGTTAGGTAAGGACTATAGTTGAGTACAGGATGCTGAGAGAGGAAGATGTGCTGCCTGCAGATGCAGCAAATCTTGTAATTCTTAGTGTGCGTCCAGCTAGACGTCAATTTTAGGCTCGCCTTTCTCTCCAGAGTCGCCACAGGTATGCCGGACCAGATATATTGCGGGATCTAAAATGTGATAACTATGGACTTTCTAAAGGTTAAATAAGATTATTGGGTGGTTAAGACCAAATTCACAAAGCGCGAATGAAGACAAACTTCTCAGGTGGAGCCTCCAAACAAACTAAATGCTGTTTACTATGTTTCCAAAAATATTGCCCCGGTGAAGATGCACCTCAACAATGCTGCCAATATGCTACCAACATTTATTTGATGTTTACCGCTCACTAACGGGAAACTGTCAACATGTCGCCAATATTTAGAACTGATTTTCACGTTTTTGTTGACGATTGTGCTATCACCACTTGTTTCCAACAATGTTGCTGCGGAGTGGACGCAGCTTACTTAGCTTATGTGGAACGGTTCAAAAAATAGACAAATTACGGCAAATGTTTATATGCTAAGCAATCCATTGATAGTAGGTTAGAAAGATCGTATTCTTTATTTTAATACTAAGCGCTGATTATTAATTGGCTGTTATAATAGCTCAGAGCCATCTTAGGTGGGGGACCAAAGCGGCCCTGGCTTCTCTTCAGAAGAAACCTCGTAGAAGAGTCAAAACTAAACATTAACTTTAAAATATTCACTAACTATCAAACAGTTGAAAAGAAAGTATTTTTTAAGTTTAGAGAAAGCTACGTCCGTACTTATTGGCAAGTCATAGAACGCAGGGTGGATTGAGAGATAAGGCTGCTGCCTCACAGTTAGAGATAAGTAAAAATTTTTACTCTTACTAATCTCTTATTGTAAATAGCTTACTTATAGTCTACAGGTCCGCCCAGTGGATTAAGGGTCTATGGAAATGGAATTTAGAGGGCCCCCTTCACACACACAAATTAACTTAATTTAGTGTTGAAATATTATGTTCGTAAATCTAATGTAATTGTGTGCATGAATAAAATATAAAACCTTCCTTCAATAACTTCCTCCACAGTTTTATTTTCATTCTTATTAAGCATCATTTTTGTCCAAGCGTTAATTTAAAATTTAAAATATCTTTTGAACTTTTTAAAGTATGGTGATCACTTTTACGGAAAGCCAAGTATTTGACATAAACACCGACAAGAAATCCGTGTGATGTAAAAATATCAAAATATTAGTATTTATCAATAAACTCCATCAAACTACCCGGAACTTATGAAAGGAGCACAACAAGCGTTGCTTCATAGAATCAACACTCTCTACATCGCTCTGAAACAGAGATGGCCGACCACCCTAGCAGCTAGCGGAGAAGTTGCGGGGGACCTGGCCATCTTCAACTCCCGCCACCGTAGATCCAATACTACAAGGAGCAGCCCGGCTACCAGCAGTCACTCAGGGGACGCAGGAAATAAATAAGAAATGGGCACACAGACATCTGAGAATACTGGTGCCATATATGTTATTGTAAACCATGTACTACCTTTTGTTTAGTGAGGTTACCCTAGATTGTTCCCTCTTGTCATTGGTGGCTCTCCTCCCAGACCATCCCCTTTGTTTTCTGTGTTTAAAAATATACTTTAAATCAATCTTAAATGCACGTGGATTGTGAATGCGGAAAACTCGTTTTCGTGAAATAGAAATATTTGTGTGGTTGGAGGCCTCGAGAAGTGAGACCCTGGGTAAAACTGCCCTATTTGCCCCCCATCAGTCAGTGCTTAACACAGCCGTACTCTCTCAGCGGCCCAATCCGTCATTTAGAGAAAAATATATGCGTTGTACTCTGGACTTAATAATAATAGTAATAATTATAACTGTGATCAATAAAAAATTAAACATGATTGTATATAATTTTTTTTACTAAATATATATCCAAAATTAAAAACAACTAGACAACGTTTGAATTTCGTCAACAATGAGGTAACCTCTAAACACGAACTAAAATGGAATGAAATAGTTATAAAAACCCACTCACATATACAAAGACAATATAGAAAATTATTTAAAATTATTGTCTCGTTTGAGTAGTCGACGAACATTTTACTGAAAATACTATAAGTAGAAATAGTTGTTATTGGAACCAAGATGTAGGACTTATTAGAAGCAAGTGAACCCTAGTGGGAAGTAGCGCTTGTAAGTATTTTCGTGTAGAGACGCGGGTTCAGACCAGGGGCAGGTCTACATGAACACTTAACATGTGCTTCGAATATTTCTAGTTTCTTGAATAGTTATGTATAAATTCATCTAGTATGAAGAGTATTGCGCCTTATACCGAACGGCCAACACTGTGGTTCATCCCAAAGAAGATTATAGTATGTTAAATTGTTGCTTTACATAAAATATATTTTCAAATATTCAACAGTCTCAGCACTTGCAACAAAATCCATCCTATTGATTCACTCTGCTGTAACGTTGCCTATTACAACATTGTTTATTTAAAACGCTGTCAATAGTCTCTGACTCTCGTTTTAGTTAACGTTGTCCCCGACTGGCTACAATGTTGTTTTTAACCCAATTAAATCAAGCGTCAAGTTTGAATCGTTTGACAAACGCCTGATGACCGCTCGCGCTATGCAAGAGTCACGCAGACCTCGTCACGAGGCGCATTAACTTGGAGAACCAATTTCAAATTTTGAAGTTTTTTCTATGTCAACAGTTTGTTTTAGTTTTATACCGTTTTCTACCACAAACAAAAAGTTTTATACTCCCACCATTTTGAGTAATTAGCATATCAAAATTGCCACTCCAAATTAAAGGGTAATTCCATCTTTATGATTTTGAACTTTTTTCAATACACACTTTTTGTAATAATTCTGTACCGCTTTGTAACATAAATTTGGTTTGCGTATGATGATATCTCGCCAGATTAATCAAGATTTATAAAGTATAATGTAATTAATATACTACCTCAAAAGCGGATCCAAATCATTTTAATGAGGAATGGGGGTGTCATAATTATAAATTAGATAGTTACTTAGAATACTAGAGTTCTGTTTAAAGCCATTTAATAGTTTCTCATTCATATTTGAGCATATGTATTTTTTAAACAGTGGCTCTCCTCTTATATTTTTTAAAATCAGTTAGTTTATATTATAAACTATTTAGAGTGGCCCCGCTTCAACAATTTTTTGTAAAATTGATCACACTAGAAGCTATGAGTAGTCTTCGCCGCCTTGATTTTAAATAAATAAATTCTTTTAAGTCCTAAGCCATATAACAAAGTGTTTCTCGCCTAGAAATATTTCAAATTTGGATGCACCTATAAGCTATTTGGAGTGATTCTCACTTTAATTTTTTATTCTAATTGAGTGACCACGTTGTTGTGATAATTAGCCAAAATGGATGGGGGTAAAAAACTTTTTATTTGTGGTAAAAAAACTACTGCAAATTGTTTGCATAGAAAAACTCCTAAATTCAAAAGTATTACCCCAGAATTAACTTTGAGTGATCACTTTGATATTCTAACTACACAAAATGGGTGGGGATGTAATACATTTTGTTTGTGGTACAAAACAAGTACAAAACATTGGCATCAAAAAAAGCTCAAAATTCTAAAGATGTTTAATTTATAATGGTCATTTTGATATGCTTAATAGGATTACTCAAAATGGGTGGGGTACAAAACTTTTTGTTTGTGGTACTAAACGGTACAAAACTATTATAAAACATTGGCATTGACAAAAGCTCAAAATTCTAAAAGTGGTACTCCTGCAGTTACTTAGATTGAGTACATTGATATACTAACTACTCAAAATGGGGGATTGGGGGTAGGGTACAAAACTTTTTGTTTTTGGCACAAAACGGTACAAAACTGTGTCACCGAAAAAAATTTTAAATTTGCAAGTGGACCTCCCCGTCACGCACCCTTCTCCTCCCTCTCCAACAGCCTTTCTAAGTCATTGTTGAACAGAGCTGTCCGATGCTCCCCAAGACAAGTCGAGTTAGCCACATCGTAAGAAAATTGGGGTATATACCAGTTTGCTAGTAATGGGAAGGTTGGGCTTCGAATACCGGATGGGTGGGAGGCCCACAAAAGTGTTTTAAGAGTTTTCCACTCTACCGCTATGTGCTATTGAAAGACGCTTATTGTTAGTCATCATAACCTCTTTTTGTATCACAACAATACGGCGATAGCAACAAAGAAAGCATTTATGGGCGAGGTTTTCATGTCGCCAATGTTAGATTACTCAACCGTACTGGATAAACGAAAGAATTACAAATATTAAACATTACAAAGCAAATTTAAGTGCTTTTACAATCGTAAACAAATACAAATGGTAGTTAGTATGTTTATTATAAATTAGTTATTTTTGTTGTACTTTATTAAGTATATTCTCTTTCTACCATATATAGAGAGGGTGATTGGGGTGCTTTAGTTTTAATCACTACGGTACTTAAAAAGTTAAAACCATAAATTGAAACTTTAGCTATTCATACTCTTCTACTGGTTAACTGGAGTGCGTGTTATTGTGAAAAGATATTAGTGCTCTCTAGCTTCTTACCTGATCACAGGAACTAAAGTGCAGTGAGACCTGTATTCTTTAGAGCAGTGGTTCTCAAACCTTTTACTCTGTGACATTCTTTACATCCAAGTGAGGAAGTTGCGCCACGACCCCTCTACCCTCCACTCCCCATCCAGTGTTGTATGATTTGAATACAAACATTTTGTAGGTTTATTGTAATTATGTATACCTATGCATATTGTTACATTTTGTTAGAAAATTAGCCTAGTAAAAATTAAAAATCATTCGAATTAAAACAGTTTTATATAAATAAATTTTACATCTTGCGCCCCCCTTTAGCAATTATCGCGCTCGTCCTTGGAGGTTGCTCAGTACACTTTGATAACCACTGCTTTAGACCTTGGTAAATAGTTATACCAAAGAAGACTCATGTATTTAGAAACGATAGTATATACTATTTAACTAAATAGGACACATGCAGCCCTCTATTAACATCACAATATATCATAGCGAATGTTTCCGAACAAAACTTAGACATCGAACATTTATTTAAAGTCATTTGGCCTAAAAGTCAGTTGGCCTAAAGTCATTTGGCCTAAAGTCATTTGGCCTAAAATGTATTTCGAATACAAAAATTGATTTAATTAAGTTCGACAAAAGTCATTTGGCCTAAAAGTCAGTTGGCCTAAAAGTCATTTGGCCTAAAGTCAGTTAGCCTAAAGTCATTTGGCCTAAAATCATTTGGCTTAAACTTTAGGCCAAATGACTTTTAGGCCAAATGACTTTTAGGCTAAATGACTTTTAGGCTAAATGACTTTTAGGCCAAATGACGGGTACTCGGTTCTTTGACTCACCAGAAAAAATTAAATTATTAATCATGGCTTGCCCATAGCTAAGTCCATGCCTTAATACACCTTAACTCCTCAACCAATACACCTTAACTCCTCAACCAACACACCTCAACTTCTCAACTAATACACCTTAACTCCTTAACGCTGCTAGATGCCCTCGGGTCATCTTTAAACTCAATACGACGATTGCATAATCTAGATCATGGCTTGCCCATAGCTAAGTCCATATCTGAATAAACCTTAACTCCTCATCCAATACACCCCAACTCCTAAACCAATACATCTTAAATCCTCTATTTGAAAAAATGCTTTTAAACAAGAAACTACTGGCCTCTTATTTACATTCACCTTAACTTACTGTAATACCGTACTCAAGTGCATAATAAATTAATTATTAATTTCTTTAGATATCTTAAATCTTATCCTTTAGTTCATCAGCTTACTTTGTGATTCTTTTAATATCTTAATCAATATAGTTGAATTTATTGAAATGTAATTAATTAAATTAAAATTATCCCCTACAAAATTATTAAGATTCATTCATATCTTAATCCTCATTTACAAAATGCACCATTGGTGAAATAATATATTTATTCTAATTTCCAAGATCATCTATTAATTAATCAAACTTCCTAACTTTCTCTTAAACTGATACTATTTAAATTCTTATAAACTTAAAATTATTCTTTGAATTTACTCACATAAAACTTAACTAGTTGACAAAATGTAACCAACCCCTCACCCTACTTTTCTATCTGATCTTTACCCTTGCATGCTTCCTGAGGGATCATGCCCCCTCCTTATCTGTTCTCCTATTTTGGTCTATATAACTTCCTGAAATTATGTTAAGTCCAAATGTGATTAATCTAAATTGATAAAATTTATATTCTTATATTTAAAGATTTTATATTTACTGTATCGGGTTTGACTTGCTCATATTTTTTTCATTTCTATGTTTCTTATATATGTCCTTTCTGAATGTCATTTTATATTTGAGTAAATTTTTGTTTTACTGTTGACGTCTTTTCAGACAAAAGTAGTCACTTGAAACCTTATTTAGATGACTTAGTAGATAACAATAGTATTGACAACTTGTTTTAGTGTCATATTATAGTATAGTGTACACGTTAACAATAAACCCTTTTACCATTTACAAACAGAAGGATTAGTTTTACTTCTCCGTAGTCGGGGTTATTAATGGTTTCTTTACAATTTTTTTTTAGGTGTGACTTAACAACTACGCACTTTCTTACCTTTCTTCAGAAAAGACGTAGTTATGAATATCACTAGAGGGAACCAAGGATAGGGCAAAACTCAGTCCATTTTAGAACAATGAAAACTGTAGTTCTGTCGAGTCGCCGCAGAGGAGCGCTAACAAACGTACTTTCAATTTTGGACTCGCGTTTTCGCGCCACAAAACCATTCATTGTAAGACTTAGTTTCTGATGTAGTGTGTGGGTTTTCACGTGCATCAAGTTGGCCCGCCACTGTTTCCAAATCGGTTGAAATTTATATAGTTCTTAGTGCTACGTTTGTGCTCATATGTGCCCGAAGCTCAACATTTGTGCTATTAAATTACTCAAAATATAATGATTTTAATGGGGCGGGCCAACTTGATTTCAAGCTGGCCTGCCACATTTTTTAAAACATCCCATCTGGATTTTGATTAGAAAAGTTCTTAGTGCTCCATTTGTGCTGATATGTGCCCGAAATTCAGCTTTTGTGCCATTAAATTACGCCCGTGGTAACGATTTTAATGTGGCGGGCCAGCTTGATGTTCAAGTTGGCCCGCCACATTTTCGAAATAGAGATTTTCTTATGCCATTCGTTAGTGCTCTATTTGTGCTGATATGTGCCCGAAATTCAGCTTTTGTGCCATTAAATTACGCCCGTGGTAACAATTTTAATGTGGTGGGCCAGCTTGATGTTCAAGTTGGCCCGCCACATTTTCGAAATAAAGATTTTCTTGTGCCATTCGTTAGTGCTCCATTTGTGCTGATATGTGCCCGAAATTCAGCTTTTGTACCATTAAATTACGCCCGTGGTAACGATTTTAATGTGGTGGGCCAGCTTGATGTTCAAGTTGGCCCGCCACATTTTCGAAATAGATATTTTCTTGTGGCATTCATTAGTGCTCCATTTGTGCTGATATGTGCCCGAAATTTGGCTTTTGTGCCATTAAATTACGCCCGTGGTAACGATTTTAATGTGGCGGGCCAGCTTGATGTTCAAGTTGGCCCGCCACATTTTCGAAATAGAGATTTTCTTATGCCATTCGTTAGTGCTCCATTTGTGCTGATATGTGCCCGAAATTCGGCTTTTGTGCTATTAAATTACGATTGTTACAACGATTTTAAGTGTGATATTCATTGTTGCGAGGTGGAGCCATGGTTGGTAGCATACCGAGGGGAAGATAGCTTGTGCGTCCATTGATTCGAAGCAAGGAAGCTAACACTGAACAACTGGAGCACAATAATTGGCTGTGTAAGCCTAAAATTGAACTTTTTTTGTAGAATGAGGCGATCAACAAGCCAGGATCACAGTTTACTAAGCTAATATTTCATATCGGTCTCTTTAACATTTATTTTACAAACTCAAACTAATTAAGAAATTATGTCTCGAATTTGTTTGACTAGCCCAAGTTTCTAAAGTATCACAATGGAGACAGTGGAGATATTTTAAAATGGGTAATTACTAGGACCAGAAACTTTATTTACTTGAAATCCAAGAAATATGTATTTAATGTGTGCTTAAAATTGATAAAATGTTTGATCACATTTATTAAAAGATGTATTATTTGTTTATAAAGCAATAAATATAACCTTATAAATAAATATAAAACTACTAAAATTTGGTATAAAATACAAACAAATGACAATTTGAGCATTCTGCTGAATAATCGTCCCTTACCATAAATGCTAGTGAAAAGAAGATGTATTCTCAAGAAGAAAGGATAAAACCAAATTAGGCAATCCACGTGCAAAGGATTTAGGTAATGAGACAATTTAGATTATTGTATATTATTGATTCATTGAGTCAAAAATATCAACTATTCCTTCCAAAGTAGCCTAGATAATATACATATATGTGTATAATCCAAACTGGTAGCAATACATAATGCTAAAAAAAGCCATATGGTCTTGGCATCTATATTGTTGGCTATCAAAAATCTAAATTAAATGTTATCATTTGTAGGCCTACTAATATTAGAAAAATATGTGTTTATGATCTAAAACATATTAAAATGTATATAACAACAACAATAAAATTCATAAATATTCTACTAATAAATAATCAAAGTGTTAAAAAAAATCACACAATTTGCGAAGAAAAATGCATGGATAGAGGTGTGAAAAATATGTTTTAAATAATTAATTAAATATAGATCTGAGCCCAAGTAATTACATAACTACCCGCCTCGGTGGCGCAGTTGGCTAACGCGCTTGTCGTGTTGAGCTCGACTGCTGAGGACGGGGAGATCGAGGTTCGAATCTCGGTCGGGTGAACTGGGGGGGCGGGGTTTCCTAAATGGCTTTCCACTCTCCCTCCACGCAAATGCGGGTTCACTTACTCTACTTCAACCCTCCCAATTTCTAATCCATTAGAGTAATTAGTACCTAAGCGTATAACCCGAACGGGTAGTAAGACGCGGCGCTAAATTAAAAAAAATTGCATAATTATAAATGTAATGTATATTTTGTCCTGAATGCTTATAAGATATTAGTTATTACTTATGAACTATGAAAATTAATACAGTTTATTAATAATAACAGCACAAAGAGTTAATTAATTATTTAATTTAAGGCAATCAACATTTTCAGCGATCTGGTTCAGTGGCCTAAAACTCGCGGGCCGCATGCGGCCCTTCACCAACTGTTTTGTAACCCGCATAAAGGATTACAAAATAAAAATAAATTACCCTTTTTTCAAGTATGTTGCAATGTAGTAAATATAATATAAACATAGTAATGCTTTGCAAAGCCATTGTCTTTATAAGTAACAAGTTTATTTACGAATAGAGCATCAGTATTAAGCCTACCTATTGTTACCTTAGATTTACATTTTTAAAAAAAGTTCAGCTATCTTCCCCCGACGTAGTCTTCGAATCCAAGAGGACTTCAACAGGTGGTGGTGAATGTTTCAGACATGTAAAATATTTTAATTATATTCAAGTCTCCATTTTCATATAATGCTGACAACTCACAAGAATCAAGTGAAATCTCTTGAATGTCATAGGTTAAGTGACATTCACTTACGCTCACTTTTAAAGTAGTATGCTCAAAGGAGATTATCTCAAATATCGAAAAGTTTGTGACAAGAAAAGCGGGCACAAATTTTGGTCAGAAAATATAATATTTCCTTCGTCTTGTCAAGTTGGTAGATTTTTGGATTATTTTAAAAATGTAAGTGAAAATACATTGTTATTTAAAAATGATAGTTTTCTGTGATACAATGTGATAAAAATAAAATTAACTGATGAAGTATTTATTTTATTTTTTTGCCGATAGTTAGGAATAATATCCTATTACATTGCAAAGGCGTTGGTGTAGTTTTATAAAGATGATATTTATTCGTAAGAAATTAATGCAGTCGCCTAAGTGCTTTCAAAACTTGAAAGTGGCCCTGCCAGGGGTCTGAGTTTGAGACCGCTGATCTAGTTGCTCAAAGAAAATTGTGTGTTATTTCTTTTTTTATTAAGTAAAACGTATTTAGATGAAAATTAATATGCTATTGCACTTATCTTCATTTGAAGTTTCCAAAACACTGCAAGATGAATGATGATTTTGTGAAATATTTAGCTTTTCCCAAATTTCATATCGATTACATTTTACAACAGTGTATAAAGCCTTGCCAGACATTTTTCTTTGTAGTTTTTCACTTAAAATATCCCAAATAGGATCAGATGGGACTGCTATTTCCCCTTTTGTTGATAAAATGTTACTTTTTTCTTCAAGCATAAGCTTGATAATAACATCTGGTGAAACATTTGGTATTCTCATTTTTTAAAAGAACCACTAATTTAATTGTATTTAATAACTGAGATGTTGATATGTTTTATATATAATAGTGGCACAAACTGATATATAGTAAATCAATTACCAAAGTAGGAGGATAGCAAATAATAAATAAAAATAGAGAACTCCCAAAACTGATTCAACGAACAATTTGTATAAAATAGTCACATCAAATACCTATACGGCATTCACGGTAAGAATTACTCTCTGAAAGGTCTTTTTTCCTACAAATATCCTACTATATAATAGATTTCTGATGGGGAAAAAGGGCTTTCAGAAAACAATTCCTACGGTGAACGGACTCTATAAATGTGTAGGTAATAAGGTAAGGTTATGAGACACAATTCTATAAAAATAAACAATAAAATGTCATTATAAATCTAAGCTAGGACTTAAAGTCTACAAAAAGAGAACTAGAATAGCAATTAAAACTTGGAATAAATTCATATGGAAAAATTCAATACGCACTTTACAAATGGAACAAAAAAATCTGTACTCTATGAAAAGCCTTTAACAACCAAACTCTTCAAGTAAGTCAAAAATGAACATAAATTAACAACTACCTGCTAGAGATGTAATGTACCCCCTCCTAAATCAAACCTTTCTGGCTTAGTTGCATTCTTTCACCAGGAATGTGGATTTCCCAACCTTTCAAGTAAAGAGAGTTCAAAGTTAATGTGAAGGCTACACTGTTTTCTCAGTCCACAACTATAGGGTGTAATACATTATATTCGCCTAGTCTTGTATTCAAAAATTTAGCCTAAATAAAAAATATACTTATTCAACTTAAATGAATAAAAATTGACCTAAGAAAATACGAGAAAAAAAAATGACAATAGTGTTCTCAAACAGGGGCTCTTGAACATAATGTGTGTACGTATAAGTATTGTTTATGATGGGTAAGACATAAAAATACATCAAAATTTGGGCATTGAATGCACCCAAAGAAATAAACTTTGAACCCTAAAACAATTTGAGTCCTAACATCCGTGTAAGTAGCAACCAGATTAAATGTGATTCCAATGTTTAAGACCACAGTTACCGCTTTGGAATAAAATGGATTCCTAAAAGTGCAAAAAGGCGGGGTTAGATATATAAACCAAATTTCCAACTTAGTTCAAGATACATTAATTTGAAAGTTATTTTTTTAAATTAAAAACGAATATCAATACATTATAAGATTGTTTATACTGTTACGGCAAAATACATCAGCCCAAGTCTTAGGGCCAATACAATCTTACCGATATGAAACATTAGCTTAGTAAACTGTGATACTGGCTTGTTGATCGCCTCATTCTACAAAAAAAGTTCAATTTTAGGCTTACACAGCCAATTATTGTGCTCCAGTTGTGCAGTGTTAGCTTCCTTGCTTCGCTTCAATGGTCGCACAAGCTATCTTCCCCTCGTTATGCTACCAAGCATGGCTCCACCTCGCAACAATGAATATCACACTTAAAATCGTTGTAACAATCGTAATTTAATAGCACAAAAGCCGAATTTCGGGCACATATCAGCACAAATGGAGCACTAACGAATGGCATAAGAAAATCTCTATTTCGAAAATGTGGCGGGCCAACTTGAACATCAAGCTGGCCCGCCACATTAAAATCGTTACCACGGGCGTAATTTAATGGCACAAAAGCCGAATTTCGGGCACATATCAGCACAAATGGAGCACTAAGAACTTTTCTAATCAAAATCCAGATGTGATGTTTTAAAAAATGTGGCGGGCCAGCTTGAAATCAAGTTGGCCCGCCACATTAAAATCGTTATATTTTGAGTAATTTAATAGCACAAATGTTGAGCTTCGGGCACATATGAGCACAAACGTAGCACTAAGAACTATATAAATTTCAACCGCTTTGGAAACAGTGGCGGGCCAACTTGATGCACGTGGGTTTTCTTAGAGGAACTGGCAACGTTGTAAATGACCCATCATCATTGTAAAAGATAATAAACCTGCCCCAAAAGGAGACTTGCAAGGGCGAGGAAGAAGTGCTTACAATGTCACTCAGTAGTGCCCTCCTGTCCTCCCCCCTTCCCCCCGACCAGGATCAATGACCCGCCACACCAAACAGCAACATTACCAATAATTACTAGAGAGAAAAAGAAATACTACCATCTATTCAATAGGTACTGTGTCTGGTAAAGGATGGATTCTAGTTTGAAGAACCAAATGACTAGTAAAGGAAGAGACAAGTGTGCTTTTAAAGGCTGTGAAAACACACGTTCTAACACTGGAAACAAATTATCAATGTTTAATTTTCCAATTCGTGATGAAGATAGGAAAGAAGGTTTTAGTTATTTTCTTATTGTTTAGTAAACATAGAATAAATACTGTATTTGTTAAATACTCCCACACAAGATCACCTTACCGGACTAGTTTAATAGTATTTATCATATTTACAAATAATCTGATACCAAAACTGATCAATAATTTTCGAAAATTTTATTAATTTATTATTTTCAATTGTCTGATCTTTATTAGTATCAAAATGTTCTGTGTATATATATGTGTATATATTTATTTAATGGCTTGATATCTTTATTAAACAAAAAAATAGGGTTTTTTTTCGTTAAACTTACGAGATATTTACAGATTAATTTAATGAGGTAATGAAGCGAAACCTAAGGCCTTTCGGAAATGTATTCGCTCTTTCTGGTTATGGAAAAGCCATCCCTAGTGTACATGGATCTCATTGATATTCAAAGATTCCGTCACTGGCACTTGATTACTGATTAAATGAGATTATTACTGCTTTACTGGACGTGACCCTAAGTGAGGGGAACATAATATATCAGTGCATGCTGGGTTATTGTAATCGTTATATTAATTTATATTTCTAAATTCTATTTCCCATGATCTTTTACAGTTTCTCTGATATAGTGTTCCTTTTTTATACCATAGCTACAATACCAAAATGTAAAAACGCTTATTTACGTTTCCACTCCAGATCACCATATAAAAGTCCTTCAAGTTTCAACTAACTTTGTAATGATCCTATCATATCCAGCTACGACAGGTATGACCACACACAGCTTATGAAGGCATTCAATGCTAAAGTGTTTCTGGAAAAGTCTTCCTAGCCTCCAGAGGCTCACCTTATAACGAATATTTTATTTAGTGTCCCTATACTCCAAATTTAAATTATGAACGTGTTACTGAATTAACATTGGGTTATATAACATGATACACATACAGTTGATTTTATTATCTATTAGTAATTTCTGATTTGTTTTATTTTTAGTGATTTTAATTAAATTAAATATTTGATAAATGAATTCTTATTTAGAATTATGAAAGTAAAATTTGTTTTGAACTGTGTGGGTTCTTCTTGAATGTGCCTAGTAATAACTATTATTATTAGCACCGCGTCTTACTACCCGTTCGGGCTATATGCACTTACGCTAATGTGTAATAGTAGGGTGATTGTGAGATGAAATGGAGGACCTACAGTTTAACGTGAAATCCAAACCACGGTGAAGGCCTGGCATTCCTAACATTCACAAGTTGTGATTAATACACTTCTTGTTAGAGGTGAAGGAAGGGTTTGGCAATCAGATAAATCTGTGCCGAGACCGAGGATTGAACCCCGGAACCCCAGAACAGAGGTCTGACACCTTACCCCTAGACCGCCAGGTCACCAGTAGTAATAACTATCTTTGCAATAAATTGTATGTGTATTTTTTTAGAATTACCTAGGATTTGTTTTCATACATTTGGAAGAATTTAAATAACATTATATATTTAATGAACTCTTTTATTAAAAAACTAAACTAAGTAGTTAATATGGAATATTTTTGTTTCTAATTTAAAAGTATTTGCATCAATTTTAGCTTTTGGTAGTAAATTTGGTGTGGTAGATGTTAATATATTTGCTATCATTTAACTGCACTTATCTTAAGACTTATGTCAAATTTGAAAATAAAATTACCCGGATCAGTAGGTACATTGAATAACTATAAGCCTCATCTAGTCTGGCTTGTCAGTGACGAAGAACTCAGGGTTCAACCCCCTGTGTAGGGCGGGGTGCTATTTCTTATATTGTTTTCTAATCTGCCTGATCGTAAATATTGGTGGACTTTCTTAAAAACTCTACATTCCTCATTCCCATTCGAGTGTTGTTAATACAATGCGTATAGGCCGGTTGGGTCGTGGGGCACAATAGAAAAACAATTTCATAAGCCTTTTAAATACTAAACATTAGAAAATATTTGGCTCGATAAAATTGGTTTGCATTGCCAAGATTTAAATATAAGAGGAAACCTCATGTAGACCTATCTACAGCCAAGTTTACATCATCACAATAATGGTGTAGATTTAAAAAATATTCATTCAACCCTTAGTCAGGGATTTTTAAATTCAATATAAATAAACAATTTTGGTCATTTGTAACTCTTCAAAAATAATAAAAAGATGATCGTTACAATTCTTAAGGTTAGCGTTTCATAATTGAGTAATCATATTTAGTAAAATATAAGCCTATGGAAGTAATAAAAAATGGTAATCAAAGTTATCTAAAAACCTTCAATCGTTCTAATCCTGGTTTATAGATTAATCTTTTCACTTCGTCTTATTACCCGTCTGGCATATTCACCTTTAATTACACAATTGAGGTAGATAGGATTGAAAAAGGAAATGTACCTTTATTTTCGTGGAGGGAGATGAGAAAATAATTTAGAAAAATCACCCCTAGTACATTCGGCTGGTATTCGAATAGTGAGTGACCTCTCCATTACAAACAAACCAAACCAAACACAAGTAATGTTTAACCCGCTTGCTCACTTACACTTGTTTTAATTATATGAAATTTCTTAGTTAATGTTTACATGAAAGGGACTAAAGGGTCGCAAAAGAGAATCAATTAGCCTGGTCGATGTTTCGGAAGTTGAGCTAGCAGCGCCAATCACCCAATACATAAAAGCTTATTGCCAGAGCTGGATAACTAGCAAAAATAAGTAACTTAACAGTTGATATTATTTTAACCGCGTTGTTTTAGTTTTGAACTTGCTTATAATCGTTATAATAACTTAAAAATAAGTATAAAACTAAAACCTCAAAAACATTGCGACCCCACCCTAAACACGTCGTGACCTCAAGGTTGGAAAACACTGCGCTACACATATTATTTTAAGTCAGATGACTTTGTTCCTATTGATCATATAAACCAGGCCAGGTACATCTAAAATAAAAATAAATTAAATGTATACCAAATGTATAGTCATTTATTAAATTCTTTAAATTTTTTTAAAATACTTTGTCTCACTAACTGTTCGGTCTATACGCCCCTATGAACTAATTACACTAATGGGTTAGGGATTAATAAGGCTTAATTAGAGGAACTTCACCCACATTTGCGTTGAGCCAAAGTGGAAAACCATTTAGGAAAATCCACCCTCAGTGCACCCAACTGGGGTTGAACCTCGGATCTTCCACGTCTTCAGCAGTCTAGTCCAACGATAGAGTAGCGCGTTAAATATTTGGACTTAATGCTCTTAATTGGCATGATGTTAGAGACACTAATAGGGCTAGGATTTTACGTTAGAGCTACAGTCTGTGATCAAGGCACTTCAAATAGGAAAGCTCTTGAGCATTTAGGAGTTACTGTAGAGCAACCATTTATTTAGTTCAATAATAGAAAGGTTTACAGTTTGTACGATGTTCCTCATTTACTTAAATGCGTGCGAAATAACTGGTTAACAAATGATTTAAAAATAGGCTATGATATTGTTTCCTGGAGCATTATAAAAAAGATGGCATCAGTTAACGCATCTTGTGTAACTTCTAGAGCATCAACAAAATTGAGTGACTGTCATATTCATCCATGACCATTTGATAAAATAGCGTCAAACTGGCATCTCAAGTATCTAGCAATGCTGTACATGCATCTCTAATGGCTTTAGCAAGCTCTGCCAAGGATCAAGATAGAAATATTGTGTGCGTTGCTAACTTTGTAAGTCGTATGAATGACTTGTTCGACAATTTAAACAGCAAGTCTCTATACAATTCTAACCCAAATCGAAGAGCACTTTCCAGTTCAAATCCCCTAGTGAAAGAAAACTTAACCTCATGTTTGGATTGGATAAAAAAATGGAGCTTTGCTGATAATAAAAAGAGTCTTCCACCCACTTTCGGGTGACCTGGTGGTCTAGGGGTAAGGTGTCAGACTTCTGTGCTGGCGGCCGGGGTTCAATCCTGGGTCCCGGCACAGATTTATCTGATTACTAAACCCTTCCTTCACCTCTGACAAGACATCTTGTGAATGTGGGGAATGCCAGGCCTCCACCGTGGTTCGGATTCCACGTTAAACTGTAGGTCCTTCATTTCATCTCACAATCACCCTACCATTACACAATAGCGTAAGTGCGTATAACCCGAATGGGTAGTAAGACGCGGTGCTAATAATAATAATAATAATAATAATAATAACACCCACTTTCAATAGCTTCCAAATTACTATTACAGGCATTTAATTACTTTGGAATGATCTTAAAAATGAAGGAATTTCCTATATGATTACATCCCACCTCCAACAGGACCCATTAGAAAACTTATTCTCTGTCTTAAGATATAGATGTGGTAATGGTAATAATCGTACTGCAGAACAATTTCAAAGAAATATGCAACACACAATGTCAATAAAATTTACAATTCCTCCTCAATCAGCTAATTGTGAAATGGATGATGATTTTAACTTGGTGTTTTCTTCCACTACAATGCAAAACAATGGCAACACATCATTAAATGACTCTTCCGATTCAAAACAAAGTACAAGCTCAAAAAAAAAGTTTTTTTTTTACAAAGAACTCAATGTGCTATTGGCGGCTCTTGATGCTAGTGCCTTAGAAGTTGAACACTTTAGTAATACAATGAAAATATTTCCCATTACGAATCATAATGACAAGGGAAATGAAAACACAATATACAAGTCTCAGTCACAAATACCACTAAGAAACACTCGAATTTTCAGTTCAACTTCACAAACATCAGTAGGTGATGTTAATACTACTCAGGCTGCATGCGAGCTACAAAATGGTAGTTTAAAAGAAAATCTAACACCATCATCAGCAGCCAATTCTAATATAGAAAACACAACTGATATTTCTATTACTCAACTATTGGAAGATAACGCCACATATTATTTTTCAGGTTATGCTGACAAACAATGTTTGAACAAATTTCAATGCCCAACTTGCAAGGAAAAAATCCTGGATCAAAATTCTCACGTTTATTTCAAGCCCAAATTCTTACACATTATAGAACATACAAAACTACAAAGTCTTCAACAAACTTGGACCTAGGACAACTAACTCCAGCCTCTGCTGAATTATGGAGTGTATGTAAGTTCCAGTTACGAAAATTTGTAGAAATCTTCGACAGCATTTGTCATTAAAGTCAACTTTTCGAAATTATCACAAAAGAATTGATCTTTAATACTATGAAATATTTTCCTACTAGGTTTATGGAATGTGAAAATCACAAACAATATTTATTGGAATGTCTTCTAATAGCTAGAGAAAGGCATGGACTTAAGTGGCCGTCAGGATCTACAAGAGACACCAAAAGTAATCTGATAAATGGTGGTGAAGAACATCCGTACTTGAAAAAACTGAGGAATAACTAACGGACAAGTAACTAGTCGGTTACTAGAATCTTACTATTTAATTTAAAATTAATTGGGTTAAATTATTGACTTAGTCATCATAGCACTAAAGCATTTATAGAATATAGCAGGGGTTTGCAAAACTCCAAAAGTTTAACTTGCTTCACCAATAAACATATTGAAAGCTAAAATACTTAATGTATGCTCACTAATTGCAAGCACGAAAGAATAATTATCAACATATCTGAACTTCGTTTCGGTTCCTAGAGTATTTCATGTAGTCAATTCAAGATTGCTTCAAATCGGAAAACAAATTTACTTCGCACACTTTTCTAATATAGATAAGATTATGTTTATTTACTATTCTTGGACTTATTTAATGGCTGTACCAACTATATTAGCCTATAGGGTTTTTGACACGGATATTGTGTTTATTTTAATTATTCATTAATTATTTGGGAAATTGATTTTTTTAACTCTCATTCTATTAGAGGTACAATTAATTACATAATGTAGGCCTACTATTTGTCATGAAATATTTAAGTGCTAAACTTGTGTTCGTTATTGAATATTTAATTACACTGATTTAAAATTGGGTGCATTAACAATATATATTAATATTACCTACCATGAAAATTAGGCTTATTTTAACTATTTAAGTTTCAGATTAATTAAAGTTTTGTATAAAATTAAAGACATTTCAGATTGTTTAGTTGAAAATGTTGCGAGATACAGTGAAATTAAAATATCTTGATATTTAAAAAATAATCATTCTTCATCATTGGTTTGGAGAAAGGGACCAAACGAATGGTAAGGCACAATTTTATTTTAAATAACATAAGAAAATATGAGTTTAAATCTATTTACTAATCTTTAATTAATCTATATTATATCATACATAACATGTTTAAATTATTTATTAATAATATTGTTTTAATATATTTAACAAATTTACTATGCATAGCATATAAAAACATATTAAGTTGATATTAGTTCCAATTCTTATCAAAATTATATATTTGTCAAAATATATAATTCATAATTAAGATAACTGGACTAGAAATGTTTGGCTTAAATTTAATTTCTTATGAAAATAATGTGTACATTATAATGTTTATATATTTTTACAAATATAATTTTTAATTGAGTCTCATATTTATTATTTTTTGTAAAAATTGTATTAATTCATTTTATTTATTTAGGTGTCAATATTGCTATTATGATGCTTCAAGAAGAACATAATTAAGTTTAAGGAGCTATTTAGCCTTATAGAGAGGATGTAGGAGACGCGAGAAAAGTTGTGTTTTTCATTTTATATAGCAAAACCTTTTTGGTCAAATAAATATAATAATGCTTTAATAGAAACATGGAGCTTAATTTTTTCCACGTGGTGATATTGATAGTTCTTGAATATCTGTCAATGATGTCCTGGAATATAATGACAACTTTTTCTATTCATTTAAAAGTTTTTTTTAGGTAATACCGCCATGCTTATGACAGATATCCAACAACTATTGACATCATCATGTGAAGAAAATTAAACTACATGTTTATATTAAAGCATATTTTATTTATTTAGACCAAAAAATGTTTTGATATAAAAACTAAACACTTTTGTTTTCTCGCGTCCCTTACATTCTCACTTCAAATGTCGTGTTTGTAATAGTTAATTAACTAATTGCCAAGGTGTTTTCATTGTAGAGCATTTGTTTTTTTGATGTTCCACCTTATATTGACATAATCTAAGAAACCATATCTTATGTATCTTTTATTAAGTTCTTTACGTTTCAAGATAAAAAGATAAATGTAACGACTGTTTCTGGTTGTTTCTTCGTAATATTTGGACATATTGATATATTTCGACTAAAATCTTAATAAACATTGGCATCCAAGAAGGACAAAATATTTTGATTTTCGATCTAACTTTAGTCTATTATTTTGGGGGTAAAGATGTCCTAAATAAAATAAAACATCTATTTTCCTCACGTATGGTGCTATAAATCTATTTACAACGTTGAAATTATACTTATCAAAATTAGCATGTATTTATTTGGACCCCCATTCAATAAAGTATCAAAGCCAGGCCACTGTATTTTCTATGAGCCAGGCCCACAGACATGAAACTAGCTCTGCTGGTTTGTGAGGGTTTTCTTTAAAACTGTAAATACAATAAGCTGGGACTCGTACTCCCCATCCCCTCCTTTAGCAAGTGGTGGTTCTCGTACCTGCCTGTTGTAAGTACATTGTGAATGCCACCCCCCTTCACCTCAACCACGCAAACGAATATGGGCCAGACATACTTTAACTCAATGAATGATGAAAATGAAGGTAAACATAGACAACACTGTAAGGGATTGGTTGCCATAGTAACATGACGCTTCTAAATAAACCAAAAGTTGAAACACTAGCGTTCGAAGCGGTCACTCGACAAAACTAAAATTTTTGAGACTCAGTGGAAAAACCACCCAAAAAAACTTGACTGGATATTTTAACCTTTGATGTCCTCTCTATAGTATATGGTTATACTTCGCAGAGCCCTATTGATTCTCTCTTTTTTAGTACCTGAGCTAGCTAGGCTCTGGTTTGATTTCCGGCTACATCACGGCTACTTGTGACTTCTTAGGTTAAATTTACCAAAGTTATTATTTAAAAATACTCTTACTAAGAAATCCCTCGTAACAAAATATCTATACTATTTTAAGTTTATGTCTCTCTTGTTATGATAGGGTTTTAATTCTGTGATATTGAAAACACCTCTAACTTTATGAGTCTCAGGGTCTTGAATTAAGTATACATTTTGACTTATTTGTGGTTTTACCTTATAGGGTCTTTCATAGAGTAGAAATAATTTTTTTACTTCTTTATTTAAAGATGAAGATAATTGATGGTTTTTTACAAGAAATAACTGTTCATTTACGTATACAATAGGTTTAAGAATCTTTTTATCATGGTACCGGGTTCGTTTCTCTGCCATTTCTTTTAATCTTTTTACCGCTAAATGTAATTTAGTTTGATGATATATTTTTAACCTTTGTGGAAAACTGAAGCGTTTCTCGAGATTTCTAACTGGTCTATTACCCATCATTAATAATTATTGAGGTGTGTAACCTGTGCTTTCGTGAGTTAATGAATTTATACAAATTTCTATTCTTTCTACATAATTTGCCCATGAAGCATGATTGTCATGACAAAATAACCTTAAAAACCTACCTATTTCTCTATTGACTCTTTCTACACTATTGCTCTGGGGATGATATACGGAAGTATATTTTACAATAATTTTGTTATCTGTTAGAGTTGACCTCCATTTTATGCTCGTGAACTGGGTTCCATGATCAGAAACAATAGTTTGGGGAATACCTACGTCTTTTGCATAGTTTTTTTATTATTTTATTCGTAAATGCATTGGTAGTTGCTCTCCTCATTGTATATAATTTAACATATCTAGTGCAAATATCTAGAACAGCAAATATATATTGTACACCTCTAATACTATAACGACCAAAACTAATTGTAACGGTCGGTCAGCTGATTCATTTTTCATTAAGCCCTCGTACTTTTCATTAGGGATCTTGGTTTTTTTGACATATATCACAGTGTCGTAATACCTTTGCTATGGTTCTGTTCATTCTGGGAAAATTACATGATTCTTTTAAAATATTGTAACATTTCTTTACCCCTACATGAGCGTACTGTTCATGGAAATTTTCTATTACAGTTATTACTAAACTTTGGGAATACAAATAGTACAAATTTTATCTATGGCGGTTTTCTTGAAAAGTGAATTAATATAAATTTGATAGTATTTGCAATTTCTAATCTGGGTTCTAACTCTTCTAGTTCTGAAAATACCTTTTTAAGTTTTTGACCCTCTCTTTGACATAATGGTAGTTCCTTTTTTATTTTCTTGTCTATTTCACTAATGACTTTTCTTTCGTGTACTAATACTCTAAATTCCCTATCAACAGTACCATCTACTATGCCTTCAGGTGGATACCGTGACATGGTGTCTGCTACTATTTGGTCCTTTCCTGCTATATATTTTATTATTAAATTATATTCTTGTAATAGTAAGATCCGTCTAGTTAAGCGACCATGAAGTAATCTACACTTATTAATAAAAATTAATGCCTTATGATCCGTGTATAGAGTGGTTGGTTTTCCATAAATATAAATTCTAAATTGTTGACATGCGTATACTATTGCTAATAGTTCTTTCTTTGTAATGGAATAGTTAACCTCAGGACCATGAAGTACTCTGCTAGCATATGCTATGGGCCTACGGTTTCCTTCTTTATCAAATTGAAACAGCTCAGCACCTATTGCTAATCCTGATGCGTCCCAACATATGTTCATGGGTAGTTCAAGGTCAGGGTGTTTTAAGGTCACGGTACTTACAAATTGTTGTTTAATATTTTCCATCACAGCATTTTCTTCATTTCCCCAGTTCGATTTCTGATTTTTCTTGGTTTAATTTAATAGTGGCATTACAAGGTCTGAATGGTGTTTAACAAATCTCCTGTAATAATTTATAAGACCTTATAAAGCTTGTAGTTGTTTTTTATTCTTCGGTGTAGGAAATTCCCTAATTGACCTAGATTTATTTTCATCTGCTTAAATTCTCTCTGGGGATATTATGTGTCCTAAAAAGTTTATTTGTTTACAAAGAAAAATATTTTTTATTTTAAATTAACTCTGTTTTAAGTTTACTTAATAACAATTCGAGCTGTCTTACATGTTGCTCAAATGTTTTCGATGCATTCACTATTTCATCGACGTACAGAGTTACAAAACTAAGCACCTCAGGGGCTAATACCTTTTCTAAGCCTCTAATGAATTTACTGGTTGATACTGTAAGTCCAAAAACTAAATCCAATGAAGTTAAAAATTTACAGCCTTAAAATTTCTGAATTAATTCATTCGCTGGTGATTCATTATCATTAATTAAAATTTGATTTACTTTACGGGCATCTAAACATAATCTCACCCCTCCATCATTTTTCTTAACTACCACTAATGGGTTTATTATGTCAGAACCACACCGCTCAATTATATCCCATTCCAACATGTGATTAATGGTCTCCTCTACAGCTGATCTCTGGCTATAGGGTACAGGATATGATTTGCTATTGAAGGGGAATGATCTGATACCTGCAATTTACATTCGTATAAGTTATTTAATCCTGTTTTTTCTGAAAAAAAAATTCTTTATGTTGCCACATTACATCTAATAATTTTTGTTTTTGCTTAATAGTCCCTAATTTTCCTTCAATTTCAGATGGTACTGCTTTACTATAGTTATTTTTATCGGTTGTTTCAAATAACAGGTCTTCTAATTATTAAGGTCCTTGGTTCCTATCCTGTTGATACTCTATACTAGGATGTGGATATCTTCTATTTTGCTCTGGTGTCTGATATCTATATAGCCTATCCTGTCTATTATTAATTTCTCTGATTTGAGGGTTATACGATTGCCTATGCCTATCAATATTATACCTGTTTGATTGCTAATCGATTTCTTTGTTTCTTTGATATCTATCGTCAAATACCATTAATACACTCTCTACTTCTTTAATGTTCTGTTTATTTATACTGATTAGAACGTCTTGTACTGCAGTTGGAAAATGATTCATTAGAAGACCTATCAATCTATCTTCTACTGCTGGGTATCGTAAATATTTCGCCTGTGTCACAAATTTATTGAAATATTCACTCATAGTACCATCCTTGTCGTTATATTTTCCATTGAAAATTAATTGTAGAAAATCATCCTGCATGTTTTGGGATCATTATTTTACCAAAAATATTTCCCTGGCCTGTTCGTATGTCTCCCATTCACTCTCTATACTATCTGCCCAATATTTTGCCTCATTTTCCAGACCTGATAAAAATATCTCTAATTTGACTTTTTCATTAATCTTTTCTCCTTTAAAAACTCTTTCTACTTTGTTAATGTACTGTGCTACTGAAATATTTCCTCTCTTTCCTTTAAATTTTGGAATAAGTTCTAATGACGTTTCTCTTAGCCCTTTAGAATATAGGTTGGTAGTATTGTGTAAATTACCAACTTCTCCAAGATTAATTTAGTTTTCAACCACAAAATCGGTATTTTTTTTATCTAATGTCTCTACTGCCTTAGTCACAATCCCATCTATCTGTTATTTAATTAAAATTTTATTCGTGTCTTGCTGAGAACCAAGTACTGATTTTACTTCATTTCTTTCTTTTTCAAGGTAGTGTTGGACTACCTTAACATTAGTCCCAACTTTAATTTCTACTTCCTTTAACCTTTTAATTGATTCTTGTTGTACTGTTTCTAGTTTATTTTTATTAGCCGTAATCTGTTATATTAATTTGAATTGTCCCTTCTTCAATTTTCTTGTTTTTCCACCAAAGCCTTTTTTATATTTTAACCTTCCATTACATTTTCTTCTACCTCATTTAACTGTACTGCTAAGTTTTGATGAACCGTCTCTAATTGGTCAATTTTTTGCACTAAATAACCAAATCTCCGCTCACAAACCTCCTTACTTAACTCTATTTTAGCACTTAGTTCTTTATTGATTTGTTCAAGTTTAGTCTGATTTGCATCTATTTTCTGATTAATATCTTGGCTATTTGCATATATTATTTGATTAATTTCCTGGCTACTTTTATCTATTTTCTGATTAATTACTTGTAACATTTTCATAAGTTGATTTAAATCTCCTATGGGTTGCACTATTGTTTGTTCCCTATTCTTTTCTCGCCCTTCCTCATCTACTATAACATTTCTTTGTGTATCTTTTTATGGCCTATCTTATCTCAATCTCTCTGCAATTGACTCTTCATTGTCCTGCTCGCTTTCTCTTTTATTCCTTATCTGATTGTTATAGATCTAACTGATTCCTAGGTCTATTCTCATATTCTATCTCATCAGAGGAGCTACTAGCGTCACTATTATCATTTAAGTTTGAATCTGCCATTTTCCCTTCCAAAACATACTAAAATTAATGATTATAAAATATTAAAACAAAGTTATTTAAATCTAATTAATTAAATTCAAAATAATATACATTTATCTCAGGCTTATCTGACTAATTTGATGTCTTCGGTCGGCTTGTTCCGTATCAGTACGATGTTCATCGTCGGTGTGCCTTGTAGTGTGCCGTGCGTGGAACGTCTGTTTCACCTCAGTTCTCGGGTGATGTTCGTCGTTGGTGTGCCATGTGTCTTTCAGTCGGTGGAGTCTCTTTCTTGTATCGGGGATTCGAAGATTCACGTCGCGGCTGGGCGCCAATTGTAACACTTTTGAATTAGTCGCCCCGCGTTGGGCGCTGATCGAAACACTATGGATTAATTCCCTGGTATAATATTGCTGTGACGATATTTAGGTTGTCTATAGCTCCGCGGTCGAGCGCCTATCACCATTGAACGGAATATGTACCGTTTAACCATCTGTTAATTGCTCCGTGGTCAAGCACTAATTAAATCGGTATAATGAATAGATGTAAGAAAGAGAACAATTGATGGCTGTTTATTCACACACTGCTTATTTAAATTACATCTGTTAATTACTCATACATACTCCAACTAAATGCTTTATATCAATGCACACTTGTGATATTAATGTAAATTATTGTATTCTGTGTTAGACTGTGACTGCGAGAGCCAGTGCTAGTGCAAGTTCCTGACTGCGTTACTTGTGTGTGCGCGGATTGTGTGTGGCTGCTTGGCTCTGTCTGGTTGCCCTAAACATACGCACACCGGCTTATATATGACATACCCCCTGCCTCTTACTCCCTTCGTCAACAGTGTAAAACCCAACTAATAGAAAGAGTCCTGGCAACAGGTGATGTAAAAGCTAGCTTCTTATTGGTATAGGGAATTGGCGTCTTTGCCAAATACTGCGGAGTTGTTCTTTTAACAGGAAAATGGTACCTATAAAAAATATATTTTAATGGAGTAATTCTTTTCCCATTATTTCTGAAAAGCGCGTGTTTCTTCATGGATGAATCATAAAAGGATACTCTACATATGTTACTTTAAAGAAAAATTACATTCATGCATGACTTTTTATATATCTTAGAGTGATCTGAATCAATATCATTACAGTATTACTTAAATCGATTGTATTATTTTAATATAAAAAGGCGTAACCTCTTTTCACTACTAAATAATGTTTCCAAAAATACTTCATTAAAGGGCTCATTCGAAAAACAATGTTAATTAAATTGTATCTTATGAAACTTGAATTAAACTTAATTTAAGTTTGATCTGTACTATTGGATAAAATTCCATTTGTATTTTGTTCCGATTTGTTTTTCTGTCTAGGATATTATAGCAGAGATACTTCCCATTAAATTTAATATGCTTTCATTATTTTCAATCATATCTACAGGGCAAATGCAAGCATAGTTTTGTACCCAGGCAGAACTTTGATTTTGGTTCCCCCTTATTTATAATATCTTTAAACCTGAAAAGTAGGTCTTTAAACTATACATTGCTTTTCTTAGTTATTGTTGATTAGATTTTTATGCAAGCTATATAACATTATCCTTT
>JBCFYV010002761.1:0-83283 GCA_039000515.1 Timema cristinae | reverse complement strand
TTCCCCCCCTTTGAAATGAATTCCTTTTAATAAGGAGTCCTTCTCTCCTGGGGAGGGGTAGCAAGCACCGGGGCCTAAAAACCCCCAAAGGAACCCTTTTAAAAAACCCGCCCCCAAAGGCAACTCCAGATCCCGTGAAAAGAAAGGGCTAAAAATGGGCACCCAATCCCTCAATAATTTATTTTTTAAATTTAACCACTTCCCAACAAAAAAAACACCTTCTTTTTTTAAAAAAACCGGCTATTTCAAAAAAATAATAACTCATAATTGGCAATCCCAAATGAAAGATGAACCCCTTAAGACGGGGCGGGGGTATTAAAAAATTTGGGGGGATGCTCATCAATAAAAATTAAAAAAAATAAATTCCTGTTTTTAATGACGGTTAGTTACCTTACGGTTTAACTGTTGCTACTTCCCAGGACTCCCCACTTTTAAAATGTTAAAGTCATTTTCATGAGTCGCTATAAACTTTTTCTCAAGATGTTGAATACTAATTAAATTTAATTGCCAAAGGATTTTATTAAAGAAGGGATCAAGGTAAAAATACTCACCCGGGGGGGACCAAAAAAAATTGTTCCATGGGGGGGAAAGGCTGTATATTTTTTTGAAGACTCCACCGGGCACTTGAAAAAACCCATTAAGGTCTTAAACTATACTTTTCTTCCCTAGGTTAAGGCTGGTGAACTCGGCACGGGAAAAAGGACAATGGAAATTTTTTGTTATTTTTTAAATCCAAAAAATCATAATTCCCCCTTTTGGTATAATAGGGGAGGGGAATAAAAAAAAAGTAAAAATTTTGGGATTAAATCATCAATCAGCTCCAAATTTCTTTAAATTGGGGGGGGGGAAAAGAGTATGGCCGCCCTTACGGGAAAAATTTTTCCTCCCCCACAATTATAGGATAAAAACATTTTGTTACTGTAAAAACTTCAGGTCTTTTAATCCCCCCCCCCCCCCCCCCCCCCCCCAAAAAAAAAAAAAATTTTTTTTTTCTTATTAGGACGAATAGAAGAATATAGAAGAAACGACATAAAGAATTTTATTTCTGGGGAAAATTCGAAAGAAATTTTTCCCGTTTGAATTAATTATAGGGGAAAAAAATTTACCCAAAAGATTTTTTTTAGGGGGGGCAGGGAACACAAAACAAATTTTTTCAAAAAATATTTTTTTATTAAATTTTATCTTACTTGCATAAATTTAATTTCTCCATTTCCCCTATAAATGGCTTAATTTTTAAAAATTTTCAAAAAAAATTTTTGGACTAAAAGCTCCAAAAATTAGGTTAAAAAGGACCATGGCCTATTAGAAAAAAATTTTTGTCCAAGTTTAAAAAACAACAGGGAAAAGGGGAATTTTATTTTTTTGTAACGGCCCCCCTTTTCCCCCATTTAAGGTTTCCCCCGTTTTTTCTTTTGATAAATGAAAATGCCACAGAAAAATTAACCGGTACTCTATCGTTTCCCCCCCTTAAAAACTAAGGGGTTATGGGGGGGCCCAAAATACTAAAGGGGAATCCTGGGGTAAACCCCCATTCGATGAACATTAAATGGCCAGGAAATTTTTGGTTTTTTCTTATAATAAAAACCCTAAATTTTTTGGGCCCAAATAATAAAAATTCTCCCAGGGTATTTTTGATGAAATAAAAAAATGCTTTAAAAAATTTTCTTAATTCCCCATCCTCCCCTCCGCTGGTTGGTTTAATTTCCCCCTTTCAAATACCTTTAAAACAAATGGTTCCCCCTAAAAACCCTCAATTTTCCATTATAAATTTCTTTTTTTCCCTGAAAAAGGACTGGTATTTTCCCCAAAATTATAAATCCTTTTTAAACATTCGGAATGGGTTTCCAAAAAATTTTTTTCCCTAAAAATTAAGGAATTCAAATCTCTAAAAGCAAATTTAGCAATTTTTTTACCTCTAACAAAAAAAATTAAATAAAAATTGGCCGGACTGACCACACAACAAAAGTTTTTCAAACACTTTTTTTTAACTTTTACCGATTTAAAGAATTCCCCCTTATAATTAAACGGGGGGGGGGATATTTCCCCCCATTTAAACCAAGTGGATTTACCATTTTCCCAGGGGGGGGAGGTATTATAATATTATTATATTATTTTTTTGTCTACTTACTAAAAAAACTGGACCATGGAAAATCCAACGCCCCCAAGAGTTCGGGGGGAAATGTATTTCTGATACCCGGAAAAAACCCAAAAGTTTAACCCATAGACCACTTGTATAGTTGGGTTGGCCATGTAATAAAAGTTTAAAAGCAAAAAACAAATTTTTATGAAAGTTCCTTTACGGCACTTATAAAAGGGGGGCCAAAGGCTTAAAAAGTTTCTGTTTTAAAGGGGATTAAACAAAAAAAAAAAAAAATTTATTAAAATAAAGAAAATTAGGAGTGCGAATTAAACAAAATGTTTTTTTTTTAAAAATTTTTAAGGGTACAAAAAACCCATTTTTCCCTAAAAAAAGGGGGTAATTTTCCACGGGTTCCCCTTCAGTGACCAATTTAGTTTTAAAGAGGGGGCCCGAAGGGCTAAGTTTAAAAGGAAAAAAAAATTTTGATCAAAACTAAGGAAAACTATTTAATTAAAAAAAACATCCCCAATGAAACTTTGCTTTTTTCATTGCCTCATTTCGAAACATAAAATTTTCAAAAGAATCTAAGATATTTTTTTTTTTTTTAAATATCTGAAGGGAAATTTCAATTTAATTTTTTTTTTTACAAGACTTTCTATTAAAGAGGGTATTAAAAAAACAAGTTTTAAAAATGGCTATAAAAATTAAAAAATTTTAAATAGAATTTAAAATGACTTAAAAAAGCAAAAACTCGTTTTTAAGTTCCCGTGATTGCCCATTAAAAAGCAGTAGAGGAGCTCAAAAAGTCCTCCAAATTTGGTAAACAGAAAAAATTAAAAAATTCTACATTAAAGTTAAGGATAATTCCTAACTTTACATGAAAAAATATTTTAACCACCCCCGTTAAGTTTTATAAAAAACCAAGTTGGGATAAAAACGTTAACAACAAAAAAATATTAGGCTTCCAAAAACTAAATCATTAAGGCTAAATTATAAAATTCTTAATATGGTAAAGACAACCCGCTTTAAAAACCATAATTTTAAAGTTAAATAACAAAAAATTTTAAAAAAATTTGGGTAAATTAGAAAAATTCCCCAAAAACTCCAAAAACTTCCCCACAACTTTGTAAATTAAAGCCTTTTATCAGCTCATTAAGTTTTTTACCTATTAAAAATAAAATAAATGATTTTCTCAAAAGGTTTTAAAAAAAAACGTGCAAAAAAATTTTTAAAAAAATTCAAAATTTTTATTTTTGCCGAAAAGAATTTTCCTTACAATAGATTGTTTAAAAGTATCTTCTTTCATGTGAGCTATCCAAATGGCTGTATCGGTGAACTGTCTCTTTAAGGGCCAATATCGAACCCCTAGAGGAAAATAACCCCCGGGGGGGACCCATTAAAAAAAGGAAAGGGGAATCGGGAAGGTGCTTGGAAATTTTTTTGGGGGTTCCCCGGCCCTTCCTGTTTTTACCGTGGGGGTGCGTAGCCCCAAAATGCCCCAAAGGTCTTGTTTAGAGGGCCCACTTTGGGTTGGGACTGGGGGATCCCCGTGGTCGGTCGGGAAAAATTGGGAAAGCGCTGTTCTTTTGACTACCTTTTTTTAACCCTTTAAGCAATAATTGCTCAAAATCCCCCCACTTTTATTTTTGGGATTTTCCGTCACGTGTGGGAAAATGCGGGAATAAAAAATTGTTGTTTTCTGAGGCTGGGGGAAAAACTGGGGAACTTTATGAATTAAATTTTTACTTTTGGATGAGTTTTTTTAAAAAGAATTAAAATTTCTCGATTAAAAAATTTCATTTACGGGGCCCATTCGTTTGCACACTTTGTTGGGGGTGTTTCCAAAATCAAAAAAGCAAATGCTTTACATGCCCCGGGGGAAGCCCAATTGGTAGAAACGGTTTTAATAATTTTTTCCTGATCCTGCCCAATGTGGAAAAGAAATTGAAGTGATTAAGGCTCAACTCCTCCTTGAAAGGAAAAGGTTTTATGACTATTAAGGAACTGGCAATCCAAAAAGGAAAGGGCATTCAAAAAAGGACAAAATTTATTTTAAAAGGGTCCGGGTTTTGAGGGTCATTTAAAATTTCAATAAATGCAATTTTTGTATCCAAGTGGCGGAATAAAAAGATTAAAAAATAAAAACTTTATGGGAATTATTGGGCGATGGAAGACTCCATAGGCCCGAAAAAAACCCTTTATGGAGCATCGACTGTTCGATAGGTTTTAAAGAAAATTAAACTTCCGGGGTCATTTAAAACATTTTAGAAGAAATTAAAACATTGGGCGTTGAAAAACAAACCAAAGGTTATGTTAATTTTTCCCCGATGATACCCGGGGTTTTTATTTCCCCTTTTTTGAAACCGTATGAAGAAAAATAAGATACTTCAAAAGAGAGCCCAGCAAACAATAGAAACATATAATTTTAAATTTTGATTTGGGGTTTGAACTTGGTTTTAAGGATTCGTGAAATGAGAACTTTGTATTGGAGTGGGTTTTTTAATTTTTAAAGAAAAGGATAAAAAAATCCCCAAGAAGTTTTTTTTTAATTAAAGTTTTTATGAAATTTAATTTTTTTCAATTTTAAAATTAAAAGTATACATTTGTTTTTCCCTTTGTGGAAAGGTTCGCTTTTTTTTTGATTTTTGTCAATTTTTTTTAACCAAGTTTTTAAAAAAAAAAATTTTCCCAAAAATTCCCCTCATTCCTTTTCAAACAATGTCTTAAAGGAAATTGTGCCTGCCCAAATTTTTTAAAAGTGTTAAGTAACAGGGGTTTTTAACCCCGACCCAAAATTTTTTACAGGTTTGAAGGTCCATTTTTTAATTCTTTTTATTGTGAACAAACTTGTCTTGGTTTAAAAAAATTTTTACAACAGATTTTGCGGTTTTTTAAAAAATTTAAAAAATTTGGCATTTTTTAACAAAATCCATTTTTGGGGACTTTATTTTGATTACACCCGTAATTAAATTTACCGGGCTATGAATTTTTGGTTGGGGTTTTTTTTTTGTTTTTAAATTTTACCGGACTTTTTTTTATTTGGCAACTTTCCTTTTAAAAAAGATTTAGGGGGTGGGGGGGGAAACTCTCAAAATAATTTTAAATAGTTTAATTTAACCCTTAAGTTTTTTGATAGCAGTTAAACTGCCATCTTCAATGACAAGAGACTTCGCTTTTCTTGCTTTTTTAATGATGTTAAAATTTGGCTTTTTATTCAAAAAATTCCTTAAGATTTTTCTTTGCTTGGGGTTAGGTTTTATTTATTGCTAAGTTTTTAAAGGGCTTTTAAATGAGTTTTTTGGTAAATTTTCTATGGCCTCCCTCCAGCGTTTCGTGTTTTACATTTTCAAAAATTCAAATTTCATTTATTTCAATGGCAACCAAAGGCTAAAAATCTTATCAAAATATTGTGAAAAATGTGACGGGGGGAAAGTCCGAAAAAATCATTCCAAAAAAAATTATCATTTGGAAAAAAAATAACCCCTTTTGATTTTTGAGGAAATTGCAAGTGGAAACAGCCCCCTAAATCAAAGTTTTTTTAACAACTTTCTTTGAAAAGGTCCTGTAAATGATTTTAGAAAAGAAACCCCACCCCAAATTTTTGGAAAGTTTACGCGGGATATCCCCCCCCCCCCCCTCAACCCCCTTTTAGTTTTCCAAAAAACCTTTTTTTTTTAAAAGTATTAAAACAGCAATTAAAAAGAAACAAATTCCAAAATTTTTAAAGGGGCCCGGGGGTAGTTAAGGGGGGAAAAACTTTCCCCAAACTTTTCGAAGGGGGTTTAAATTTATTAAAAACGTTGAAAATCTTCTCTCTCTTCGATAGAGTGTGAACTTAGATATACCCCTATGGAAAAAGGGGCAAAAAACCCTCTTCTAAAAATTATTCATCAAAAATTTGGTGATGGCCCCTTAAAAAATTATAGCGCAAATGTCTATTTTTAGGGCCCTTCTTTTTTGGCATTTGGGCAAATCTTTTTTAACCCCATCCGGGCCTCACCCTTTCAAAAGATCTAAGCTTGGGAAAAAGGGGGGAAGGGGGTATTCGATTATAAAAAAGTCTTTAAATCTACCCCTAACTTTCCACACACAAAAAAAGATTCCCGCCACTGATAAAATATTTCATAAGTGTCATAAACAAAAAACTAAATACTTTTGTTACTTTAAAACATTTAATAATGATGTGCAAATTTATTACGCAATATTCAAAAATTTTCTTTTTAAATTTTGGAAGTTCTATTTAAAATGACTTTAATTCCTTTTTCATTTTTTGGGAAAAGGACGTTCCCCAATTTCCATATTAGGGGGAAATTTATTAAAGTTGTGTATTTTTATATTTCCTTTTTAATTTGGATTTTTTAGTTTTTATGATTACAAAAAACATTCCTTATATATTTTATTTATTTAAATGATAGTTAACTTTAAATATTCAATTTCCTCCTATTAAAAAATTTGAAAGCTTGACGAATTTCCCCCCAAAAGGGCTTTGTGGTTTCTTTTATATCATTTTAATTCAAAACCCAGAATACTCGAGTGCTTTCTCTATAAATTTTCAATTGTTTATTGCAATTATAGCCGTCGAAAGAATAAAATCTTGGGGTGTCTTTTGGAGCCCATTAAAGTGTCAATTTGTGATTTGAGAAAGAAATTGATTTAAAAAATATTAAAAAAAAAAAAAGAAAAAAGGGGTTTTTCGGTGGTTTTTGGGAGGGCTGGGCCCGGCGTTCCGTGGAGCGTTTCGCAAAAAATTGGGGCCCCGGCCTGGTTCGCCAAAATTTTACCCCAGGGAAAGTCAAAAAGTTGCATCAATAAGGAATTTAGATTTTTTACAAAAAAATTTTGTTCTACAATATAATATTATCTGTACTTAATGAACATAAGTTGTTAAAATTAAATGTTATCTAAACATGAATAATCAAAATTTTAAAAGACACAAATCATTTATTTTTATATTTTTTTATTGTACAATTAATTTTTTATTTAGTTTATTTGAAGAAAATTAAGGTTATTCCCTAGGAAGATTTCCCTTAAAAAAAGTTTCCAGATTAATAAGTAAAGGATCCCTTTTTTTATTCAAAAAATAATTGAATTAAATTTGGTATAAAAATTAAATGGGGCAGTACTCGAAAGTAATTAAGAAATTTTTTTTTTTAGCAGACTGTGCTTTCGGGACATTTAAAAGCTAAGTACATTACGCAAATTTGAATGTACAAATGCTATCAAGAAAGTGTATAATTTATAGTACTCGATAGGATAAAATAACAAAACAATGTTTGTTGTTTTAAATACCAGAGTTATTTAATCAACAATGTTGTTTTTATTTACGTACCATTAGTGTTACTCCCCAAAAAATTTTTTGTGATTTACATTACATAGTTGTTCAACCAAAAAAATGTTTCTTTTTACTTTTTATAAAAAAAGTTGTTATTTACAGGCCCCCTGTTGTCTTTTTTAAATTTACCATTGTTGTTATAAAAACAATGTTTATTTATTTACATTAATAGTTGTACTACACAAAAATTGTCGATTTCTTTAAAATCAAGTTTTTTTACTACACAGAAAATTTTCTGTATTTACATCCCACAAGTTGTTAATTTCCCAAACAATGTTGTTTTTTTAAAACATTTCCATAAATTGAAAATACCATGACAATCTTGTTTGTATTTACATTACCACAAGTTGCTATACTCAACAATGTGTCTGTTTTTACATTCCAAAAGTTGTTTTTTCACGGGAAAGTTTCGTATTTACTTTTTTCATATTGTTACTAACAACAATGTTATCAATATTTTTACATTTAAATAATTTTTTTTACTAAAACATCATTTTGCTGTATTTAAATCCCATCAAGTTTTTATACAACAATTTGCTTTATTACATTACCATAATTGTATCCCACAAAATGTTGTGTTTTTACATAACCTAAGTTTTTAAAATCCAAATGATGTTTTTACATTACCATAAGTTGTTACTAAAGAAAATGTTATCTTTATTTCATTACCTCTTGTTACTCACAGACTTTGTTTCTTTATTTAAAATTCCTCAATTGTAACACAGCCCAATTGTTTATTTTTTTTCAATAAATTTACTACCAACAATGTTACTGTTTTTACATTTCCTAGTTGTTTTACATAAAATTTGTCTTTTTACATTACCATAAATGGTTAAACCCTGAAAATTTTTACTGTATTTACATTACCTAAGTTGTTTTTCAAAAAAGTTGTCTTTTTACATTACCATAAGTTGTTACTAAAACAGAAAAGGTATCGTTATCTTTCATTTTTTTAATTATTAAAACAAAAATTTTTTGTCTTTTTTAATTCCTTAAGTTGTTTTATACAAATGTTGTCTGTATTTACATTCCTTAATTTGTTACTACTAAAAGTTTTGTATTTAATTCCAAAAATTTTGTTACTACCACCTTGTTTCTTTATTTACTTTACATAAAGAGTACTACAAGAAATGTTTTGTATTACATTCCCATAAGTTGTTATACACGACAATGTTCTGTTTTACTTTACACTTGTTATACCAAACAATTTGGGTTTTTTTTTTTATTACCAAAAATTGTTCTCCCCGACAATTTACTGTATTTATTTTTAAAAGATTTTAAAATACCAAAAAAGTTGTTTTTTTTTTACTTCCCCCAAAAGTTGTTACTAACAAAATTTTTTTTACATTATATTATTAAACAGAAAAGTTTTGGTATTTACATTCCCATTAGTTGTTAGTACACAGACAATGTTATCTGTATTTACTTACATCAATTTTTTAAAACAGTATAAACATGGGTGAGAGTTTCCCCCCAAAGTAATGTTTCTTCCTATTTTGAGGGTAAAGGGTTTAGCACCTTATTTTTAATAAAAAAACCCAGCAGGTCATTCCTCCTTTGACATGCCTACCTTTGGGCTTCCTTTTTTGAAAAAGATTAAACAAATTATTTTCCTCAAGATGGGGCACCGCCTCACTTCCGCGGGCTGTACTGAAAAAAAATATTCTGGGGGTGGTTGGTCTACCTCCCGAGGTTTCTGGGGCAGATAGCCATCAATCCCGGACAAAACCAATACGTTTTTCTTTGTTGGGTTTGTGAAAGAAAAAAATTTTTGTCACCCCTCTCCCACGATCTTGTGGGTGAGGAAGGAATTCAGCACGTTGAGCCCGTACCGCCGACACCTAAACAAGTGGGAAAGCGTTTTTCCCCGTGTAAGGAAACACATATTGAGCCCTTTAATAAAAAAACTTCCGGGGTTTTCGTATCAATGGAAAATTTTAACTAATGGGTGCACTTTCCCTTTTTATAACTTTCAAAAGTGTAAAAATCATTTGTGCTCACCTTAAAAAATATTAGTTTTTTAAGGTTTGTTTTTTTTTTAAAATTTATTTATATATCGATTTTTTTGAATATATGTTGGGGTGGTATAATAAAATATGAATTGTGTGTCCCTTAATGTTTGTTTTTGTTTGTTTTCCTCGCCTAAATTTGTTCTAATTTTCTATTTATTTTTTTTTATTATTTATTAAATTAATTTTTATTATTTATTTAATTTTTAATATATTTGTAATTGATTATAAATCGTTTTTTTGGCCCATTAATTAAATGTCCTTCTTTTTTTAAAAGGGGTTTAAGTGTTAGAAGAGGCATGGTTTTAAAAACTAATGATCCCGACAGTAAGTTTAAAGGGAAAGGCGTTGGGGTTTGTTGGTGTACAAGCTATAATAAATAAATTAAAAACTCGATCATTGTTTGGGAAAAGGTTGAGGAATGGTCTAATGTGATGTAAAGGCTAAAATTTTTTAAAAATCTTAGTCCAAAGTTTAGTCCAAAAGGTTTTTAAAAAGAAAAAAATGTTTTTGTTTAAATTTGGGTATAGATAAACCCTATTATTGAGATAAATAAAAAAAAATTAGTTAATTTTTCTTAAGATAGACTTTGGACCATAGCTAGACATGGTAAAAGAAAGGGTTTTATTTTCTATAAAAGAGTTTTAGAAAAAAACCAAAAAAAAAGTTTCCCTGTAAAAATAGAAACCCTTTGTGGTTTTACGATGGGAACCCAATTATTGAAAGTAAAGAGTTAAAACACTTCAATGAATTGTTTTTTTTTTTGCCAAAAAACTAAGCATTCAATTGATGATTTGTTCCTCTTAAATTGGAAATTTTAAAGACACAGTTTAGAAAAGGGAATCTGAGGAAAGGAAAACAAATGGACTTTGGTTTATGTTTTGGGAAAGTGAACAAAAAATGAACCTTAAATTTAAAGATTTTCCGTTTGACAAAGTTTTTTTTTAAAACCCTTTGGGTGTTGATATTTTTCAGGTTCAATAGTTTTGAAATTTGGGCCCATTAAAAACCTTTGCTATCTTTGCCATAACCAGTTTTTTCAAAAGAGTTGAGCGAGTTAAAATAATAAAAAAAAGCTAGGTCTGCGATGGGAGTGCATGGCTTTCGAACCTTAGGGTTTAGCTTCAGGAAAGACTTGTTAGGTCAATTTTAAATAAAAAATTGTTTCTTTTTTTTTCTCATCGCAAAGAAGATGTTGCTGTCCAAAATTTTAAAAGAAAAAGAAATAGGATTCATAAAAACTTATTGTTTTTAATTTTTTTTCCCTTACAAGCATTTTTTAATTTTTTCCAATATGGCAGCCGTAAAATGAGGGAAATAGGGGGGGTTTGTTTTTTTTTTCGTGCAGATTTGTCAAAAAATAATATTTAATACCTTTTTATTTGGACAAAAAAAAAAGCTACCCCTTGTAGATAAGGAGAAGGTTTAGGCGGGGACAGGGTTGTAGGTTTTGTACGGGTTTGATGTGGAGACTAGTTGTAGGTGTGAATGGGGTTTAAATATAGAGAAAGGTTGGGGGGAATTTAATAGGGTTTTGGGAAAATATAGGGTTGATGGGTACGAATATGTTAGAAGGGGTTTTGTTGGTAGATAAGATGTGGAGAAAGGGCTGAAGGCAGTTGATAATATTTGTTTTTTTCTATTTAATGGAAACTTTTGTTTGTTTTGAGATATGACTTTTTGTCATTTATTTATTAGCCCTTTTTCGGGAGCAAAATTTTTTTTTTTTTGAAAACAAGGGGTTTTGTGTAGGGAAAATGCATACCTTTTTAACCAAAAAATTTACGTTTTCAATGTCATATTTCGAAGTGTAAAAATTTTTTGGGTGTTTTTTTTATTTTTAAGTATGTGAGTATTAACCATCAAGACCAAATAACCGTAATATTTATTTGGTGGTTTTTTTAAAACACGTTTGAATTTGTGTCTAATTAAAATAAAAAAAATTGAGTATCGTTTTTGTCCTTAAAAAGAAAAACATTATAGTTTGGCATTTTTTAATGAAATTTGGGTTTTTAAAACTTTTTTAATTTAGCTAATAAAAGAAATACTTGTTGCAAATTTTTTTACAAAAGTTTCCAAAAACCCACCCAAACAATGTTCTGTTATATTTTCTAAAATAGCAAAAATTTTTAACTTTTGCTGGAAAAATTTTTGCCTTTTTTTTATAAAAAAATTATTTTAAAAGCAATTTTTTATTTTAACGCTTAAAAAAGTTTTTTTTTCAATATAATTTGTTTGGGGAGTTTTGTTGCAAGTGTGGTGAGCACAAGGGGGGGCCCCCCAACAACGCTGGGGCCCCGGGCGATGGGCTGCCTCGTCCACTCACCTGTTCGGGATGAACATTTTTTTCAGGGGAAAAGACGGCCCCCACCAGTGTAAAAAAACAAGAAAACTTAAGGGGAAAGGTAAGTATAGGTCAGAAAATCAGTCCCTTCCCCATCAAGGGCAAGAAAACCATCTGAGAGAAAACGTTAATCAGCCACCCCTTTGGTTTTGCCAAAACCCCTTTTTCTCTTGAAAAGGAAAACGTCATCATCAGGAACAACTTTCCCCCCGGTAACATTGTAAGACGTCCAGCGGTCCAGTCCCCCTTTTGTGTAGGTCAAAAGTTTTTTTCCTTCAGTACGGAGCTTCCAAGTCCCTGTGTTACTCAGAAGCTTTTGCCACATGAAAAAAACATCTGTATTCGATGAGAAGATCGTTATCTTTTAAGAAGGCGTGTGAGTATTACAAGATAGAAAAATTTTGGGAAATAAAACCAATAGGGAGTCAGCCCCCCTTCAGGAAATCAGCCCCCCTCCTGGGAGTCAGCCCCCCCAGTCAGTCAGCCCCCTCCAGAAAATCAGCCACCTCAGAAAGTCGCCCCCCAGAGGTTTAGCCACCTCCAGAGTCACCCCCTCCCGAAAGTCCCCCACCTCCAAAATGATCAGCCAACCCCATTTATTCAGCCACCCCCGGCCCGCCACCTCCCTGGTCACCCCTTCGGAACCCCACTTCCAGGGGAACAGCCCCCTTTCTAGAAATCCCCTTTTAAAAGGTGGTGAGTACTTGTAAGTCGTTTTTCTGGGGTTTTGGGATTTATTCATTTTTTCTGACAATTAACCACTCATCACGTCCCATGCAAAGGCGAGAAGGCGCTATCAGGCTTCACCAATGGATAGGAGCCTGATGAGGTTAATTTAGTTTTTGAATGCCCCCAAAAATTTTTGGGGCCTTAATTCATTAAAAGAGCTTCCTTATTTTTCAAACACCTTCAAACAGTTATTTTTTAAAGGACTTACCATCTATCATTAAGAAACAACGCCAAAAAGAAAAATTTAATTTTGAAAAGGTCGTATACACCTTCTCCGCTTAGCTACGACATATGTGGCATTATGTAAATATGGCACTCAGGCAGTCATTTAAATAAAAAAAAAAGGATGTTTTTGGAAAAAGAATTAGAAAGAATAGGTCAACTCTGTAACACGGGAAATTTTTTTGGATATCTTAAAAAACCCCAAAAAATAATGAGTAAGAAAAATAGAAACGAATTGGAAATTAAAAAAGAAAGACAAGACCGAAAAAATATGGAGGGGTTTGTTGGAATAAAAAATATAGTGTCGGTTATTAAGAATTATTCGGAATTTTGGATTTTTAAGTCAGAAAAAATTTAAAATTTTTTTTGAATTAGTTGGAAAATTTAAAAATGAACTATCGATTCATTACGGGAAATAAAAATAATAAGATTTTTTAGAATAAATGTGGAGAAATTTGGCATCTAAATTATAAAAGGCGCGAAAAACGAAGTTGAGTCAAAAAAAATATTGAGTGAATGTTTAGAAAAAAATTCCGAAAAAAATAAGATTTTCTTTTATTAAAAATTGTAATCAAAAATTAAAATTTAAAATTACAACTAATAAAGGTCATAAAAAAATAAAATAAGGGTTTTTAAAAAAAAAATTCCAAATTTTGAAAATTTTTAAGTAATGGGTCCCCCGGGGGAAAAAATTTTTTAAAAAAAAAACATTTAAAAGAAGGGAGGAGCGGGTTTCAAAAAAAAAAAAAATAAAAAAGGAATTAGAAAAAAAAACGAAAAAAAAATTTAAATAAAAATAAAGAGTCAAAAAAAAAGGGAAAATTTAAAAGGAATGATTTGGAATAAATAAGGGATGGTCTATATAAATAGTGAATAAAAAAATAGTCTTGATAAAATTTGGAAGAGTTGGGTATTTTAGAGAATGTTTGGAATAGTAAAAAAGACAGAAAATTAAAAAGGTGGAAAAAATTTTATCATCTTTTAAGGAATTTTTTTAGCCTTGGGCCCGGGTTTTGTTTAGTAAAATGCCCTTTATTCCCTCCCGTACTCTCTTCTACTCTGTCCTCTCACTTGCACCTTGTTGCTGTCTGTTCCTTTCCCTCTTGTTTTCCCCTTTTTTTTCTCTTCCCCACATATTTATACAATAAACTTTTGGAATCCTTCCCCTTTAAACCCAATTTCATGTCCTACCATTCATCCTGCTTCCTTTACTTTTTAACCAACTCTAGTCTTACACTTCATTTCCTAATCTATCTCTTCTGGTGACAGCTGCTGCCCCCAAAAAATTCATTCCCATGGGGTTCATTTTTTTCTCTTTTATCCCAAAGGAAAAATTTTCCCTTGCTAAATTATATTGGGGGTTTTGCGGTCTTCCCCACATTATTACACAATAACACGTTTACAAAGTTAAAAATATTTTTGGCAAAAAAAAAAATCTACCTGATAGTTTTTTATGCTGAATTCAAATATGTAACTAGTTTTTTTTACCCTGCTGGTTTTTAATGATATAATGTCAATCGAAAAAAAAATATTTTCACATACCGTATTTTAAAACATTATTAATATAAACTAAAAATTTACATTGATGATTTTTTTTATAGTTAGCTTTGGAAAAATCCCTTTAAGTGCCGCAAAAGTTTGCGATCATACAGAACTCCTTTCCCTGATCAAAATGTTTGGTGGAATGTTCCTCGCTGAGGTTCTTGCGAAGAAATTTAAAAGAAGCCCCGAAATGAATTTTAAGAACAATTACACCCCCTTTTTGATGACTGCAAAAATTAAAACATTTTCATGTAGTTCTATGCTATAAATTTTCCAAAAAAAGTTTCTGTTAACACTTAAGAATGCCCCATGCTGTATTTTAAATTGGCTCACTATATCATCAAGTTGGTATAAATAAGAAAAATCGTTATAGATAGGAACGAATAGGGATAAAAAAAAAATTTTATGATGTTTTTTAACTAAAAAAGCTGAATGAATAATCAAAAATTCAAAAATTATAAAAAAATTTGTGAGATAAATAAAAAGTTTTCGTTTAAATAATTTTGGAACGTGTACAAAAGATATGGACAAGTAGGAATTAAAAAGAAAAAAGGGCAGACTTAATAGGAGGAATGGGTTTCATTAAAACAAAAAAGGGTAAAAAAAAAATAAGGGGCAATCTGAAAATAAATAAAAAATAAAAAAAGGGAAATAAAAGTGTAAAAGTCGATTAAAAAAGGAACAATCGGAAAAAATAAAATTTGATCAGAAGGTTACTATTGAATCAGAATAATATAAATGAGTAAGAATAGAAAAAAAATAAAAAAATAATATTAATATTGTATGAGTCAAAATATCCCATTCACTTTAGGAATATTCTAAAAATCTTTTTACCATATTCTATATATAAAAGTTTCTGCCCCGGGAAAAAGGCCCTTTAGAAACAATTCCTATTGAACAGACTTTTTTAAATATACAAATGATATTAATTTTAAAAAGTACAATTGCGAAAAAACAAGCAGAAAAAATTTTAGTAAATAATTGGAATGAGTAAAATATCAAAAAGAAAGAATCTTATGAATAGGGAGAATAGAATAAAATTAAAAAAGTCAGAAAAAAACAAGAAGGGAAAGATTTGGAATATGTAAGAGAAGATCAGAACAAATGGGGTGATCGTTGAATCGATAAGAAAAGATCAGAATAATAAGGATTTAGTCAAAAAAAATTAGGAACAAAAAATGAAAAATACTATTAAGGAAGAACTGTCCAAAAAAATAAAGGGAATATTTGGAATCATACTCATAAGTTAGAGTGTGGAAAACTAAATTTTCCTGAGGGGGTAGTTCAAAAATTTTTGTTGACATTTGCTATAGGGAAAAGGTTTCACTTAATTTTATAAGTATTTTATTGGGGGTACATCAAATACAGGGGTTTTTGAAACCCCTTTCCCCCCTCCCCCTTTTATGGGCTTACTTTTTTTTTTCAAAAATGCCTAGATATCCAATTAAAAAAAAGTTAAAACCCTTTTAAAAATAATTTGATTAAAACAATAACAGTCATATGCACTGGGATGAACCATTTTGCTTTGAAAAACAAGAACAATGTTGTTCATCATGTAAAAAAATCCTGTTATATACATTTTAAAAAAAATATAGAAAATTTTGGGGAAATTCACTTTTTTTTTAAAATTTTGTTAGTAAACTTCTTTTAAAAAATTTTTTCCTTAAAATAGGATACAATTTTTGTCATGTAAAAAAACTCTGCGAAAATTTAAATTTTAAAGCAATTTTTTGGAAAAAATTTTTCCCAAAAATTTAAAAACAATATTTAATAAAAAACCCCAACTTTAAAGGCTAGAATTTAAAAAAATAAATATGGTTTAAGGTAATACCCTTTTCGCCTAGATACAAGTTTTTTAAAAAACGTCAAACCATTTTGGTTGTGGCACCAAATAAATACAGGCACAGCGAGTTTAAAAAAATTATCAAAACTTTTTTGGGGTTCAGAGGTAAATTAAAAAGAAAAATTTTAACATAAAGAAGGTGAATTTTTAATTTACAAAATTTTTTTCTTTCCTGAAAAGTAAAAATTAATATAGAAAAGCAACCTTTTTAAAATTAAATACCCTTTTTTGAAAGGAAAAGTTTGGGGGAGAGCGATCATAATTTAAATGGCCTGATTCTTTTTTGTCAAATTATTCAATTCACCTCGGTTTTGGGTTTGTTTCCCTGTCATTGTCTATTTTCAATTATTCAATTAAAAATTATATGTTAAAAATAAAGTGTTTTGTAAACAAAAACTTTTTAAAAACATTTTTTCTCAAAAAATTCATTTCGATACAAATTGTTGAAAACCCGCATTGACATTATTATTGATATTACCCGCTCCAGTGGCTAGGTCAAAAAACTAAGTCTTCTTTGCTGGGATTTAAAAAATTCAAGTTTTTTTAAACCGCTGAGGTATTGAGTTCTTTTTTTAAAATCGTTGCCCTTTTCCCCCTTTAAAAATGCTTGTAATTTACCCCAAAATTTTACCTTCCTTCTGAAAATACCCTAATTTTGTAGCCCTTATATGTATAAGTGTGAGAGGAAGGACTTTTTTGGGATAAGCTCAGGAAGTATTCTGATGCTGTTGTGGTATGGGAGGTGTCTCCCCCGGTTTTTAAATTTGAAATTAAGTGGGAATTTTAAAGATCTGATTAATTGATAGGTGTTGGAAAGTTTTTTAAAACAATGATTAAAATGAGAGCCGAGTAAAACCCCAAGGAAAAAAAATTTTTGATTTTTTCATCTTTTTAAACGAGAATATAAAAGTTGAAATGAAGCAATCATTTCGTACCACTTTAGAAGTGGATGGAAATTTTCTGGAAAATTTCTGGGTTTTATCTGTGTTTTGGGAAAAAAACTGTGGACAATGTTGTTGCAGAACCTTTGCCAATCATGTAGAAAATGAGAATAACGAAGTGTAGGATGTGTTAGTGAGGGAAATACGTGAAAGTGGTCTGGTGGGAGAAGGAAATATGGCAACTCACTTGTATTTCAAAGCGTTTTTGAAGAATCTACAAGGATTTGAAAAAAGAATTAAGAAAAAAAATTTGAAATGGTGTGATACAGCGTGGAAAAAAAAGAAGAATAAAATTTTACTATAATGGAGATAAAGTGAGAAAAAGATTTTCCTTTTAATGGTTTAAAAAGATAAGGGGGGAGAAAATTTAAAATTTTTAAAAATATGGTGAAAAAAATATGGGATTAAAAACATAACATGATAAAGAGAATATTTAAAAGAAGAAGGAAATAAGACCAATAATTTTTTAGGATAAAGGGAATTGTTTTTGGGGATAGGAATTTGCCCCTTTAAAATTTTGAGAAAGGTTAGAGTCCTTATTCAAATGAAGACAGCAGGCTAGCAGTTTAAAAAACCGTAGGTTGATGCGCTAGGGGTATGGAGGGGGCCTGCGGCCTAGGGCCCAAAAATTTATTGGCGTTTTCACAAAAATACAACTACATTCCTGTGTGTGTTTTAGGGGGCAATGCAGTGGAGTGGATAGCCCGCTTTGGCTTGATTTTGGGAATGTGCTAAATACCCGTATTTTAAAAAAATTTTATTAGTTTCTCCCAAAAAACCCCTTTCGAAAAGGGTTTGGGAAAAGTTTTGGTGTTTAGACTTTTTAAATCCCCTAGACTTCAAACATCCAGGAAAAAGTAAATTGTTTTGGTCGTAAAACTTACTTTGTTTTGTATTTTTTAATTCATTTTGCAGCTCTTTCAGCCAATTATTTAGATCTTAATCTTTTTCTTAAGGGTTTTTCCCTTTTTGGGATTCTTTTTCTTGAAATAAATGTTAAACATTTAATTTAAAAAATTTAAAAATTTTTGTTTTTTTTCCCTTTTGTATGGTTTTTTTGTTTTGGATTTTTTTTTAAAATAAGGGCTATTCCATACAATTGATAAATGAAATACCCGGGAACTTAAATTTTTCAAATGAAAATTTTTCCTTGTTGTTATTCTCCAATTTAAATAATTTTAAAAATTTTTTTTAAATTTAAATTTTGGGGTTTAAATTTTTTTTATTAAAAGAAAAAAGGAAAATTTTTTTAAAATTTTCCGACATCGTGTTTAATTAATCTTTTCATTTGGGAAATAATTAAGGGATGAAAAAAGAAACCAAATTTAAGGTTTCTTTTTGCTTTTTTAAAATTACATATCACATGATACTAAGGTTTTTTTTAAAGTTTGGGTTTCCCTGATACAATTTTTAATTTTAATTTTCGAAAAAAAAATCTAAAAAATTTTAACAAATGCATTTTTTCAAAATTTTTAATGGTTGCATGCCTAATTTCAAATATGGTACATACATTTTTTTTAAAAAAAATTGGGGTCAAAAAAAACATACAAAATTTCATCACAAAATCAAAAATGAATTTTCTCAATGCTAGTTTTATTTACAATAAAAAATTTTTGTATTAAAAACTCACAAAAATATTTTTTTTTTTTTACATTGTATTTAAAATGCTATGGTTTAAATATATTTTTCTTAGCATGTTGGTTTGGTTAAGAAAGCAAAAGGATCGAACATTCATACAGGAACTATTCTTTGGGGGAATAAAGGTGTGATACCAGAAAATAAAAAAACCAAAAGAAAAACTCAAGCGTTCTTGAGGAAAAGTTCATTTAAGTAAATCCCCTCTTTCTTTCATTTACAATGAATGGGAAAAGGATAAATACATAGTCCCTTTGGGGGAAAATTAAATTATATTTGGTACTGAAACACATGCTTTCAAATATAGTGCATAAACAATTCATGATTGCAGGAATATTCCCCAACCCAAAGGTTTTTCATCAAAAAGTAAACCGGTTTTTTATAATTACAAATGTTTCAAAGAACTTGGTGATGGTTTTGGGTATGTTTTTCCTGCCCCCCCGATTTATTGGATCAGATTTTACAACGGCTTTCCCAAGACAAGGGAAAAGGGTTAACCTTCGGGATTTAAATTTTAATAATGCATAATATGGACTTTTTTCCAGTTTAGGAGATATAGTGGTCTTGAAAAAGACTTTTTCCTGGCCCGGCAAAGTGTTTGTTCCTGTATGGACAATCTTTTTGCTGTCAGTAACACAACAAAATGATCAGTTTATTCAAATAAGAGGGTGTGTATTGGCTTGTTATTTTGGTTGATTACAGGCAGCATGTAAGGGTGAGAAAACCCTTTTTTTAAGTTTGTTTAAAAAAGGCAAAAAAATTTCTGTTACATAGAAATTTGAACAGCAAACTTTTGTTTTTCATAAAATTTTCTTTAATTTAAAAAATGCTATTAATTAATAAGAAGTTGGAGCCGAGGAATGCCCCGATGTAATATGACATGGGGCCATTTGATGACGTCATATTCCCTAACCCACTAGATTTTTACTAAGAGTCATTTTGTCACAAGTGGTAGATTCCAAAAACACAATTTCCCCTTTTCGGCAACAAAAGGGGGAAAAAAACCCCTATTATCTCTTGGATAAAAGTATTTCCCGCGTAATTTAGAGCTTGTGTGTTAGACCACGAATCACTACGTTTGATTCGCTAATCCCCATTAACAAAAAAAACTCGTGGAAAAGGGGATAGTACGCATCGTGCGTTTGTAAAAATTAAGAACCCCTTTAAAAATTGTAGCTATTTTGGGTATTTTAAGTTTAGTCAAAATCTCCTAAAAAATTTATTAAATTGTATTTAGTTGGGCCAGATAAAACGCTTTATGTGCAGAAATTTAATTTTTAAAACTTGTTTGAATAGTGTTAACACGATCTAAGGGGCGATTTAGTTAAGGTTTCATCTTTTTAAATGAACTATTGGTGCTAAAAAGATGTCCATTTTATAACCTAAAAAAATTTAGGTCATAAGTAAAAAATGGTATCACCATAACTACCAAAGAATTTTTTGGGGGCTTAAGCATGGAGATTTGATGATTTGTCACCTCGATCAATTGGATTTGGGTTTTTTTTAATTTTAATTGGTGTTCGGTATTGTTGGAAAAATACAATTTAGGTTTAGACATCCTTGGGCATTTCAGTTTCTCTGGGTCATAAAAAAGTCGAACGTAAAGAAAAAAGGAAAGGGACGCTTGACGAGGGGCCGGTGTGAGAAAGGAAGAGAGAATGTGTGTTGGGGCAATTTTAAAATTTTAAAAGCATTTTTTAAATTTCATGTGAAGGATTGGAATAGAGACGAAAAAAGGACAGATCCATAAATTCTGATAAACTGTGGAGAAGGAGGAAGAAGAATTAACAATGAAAAGTGAGATAAAGTGGGGAAAAAATTGACTTAGAATGGTGAAAAATTGATAGATAGAAGAAAATTTTAAATCTTGAATGAGGGTGAAGAAAAATAGAAAATTAAGAGGATGGCGCGAGGGGTTTGAAAGTTCCTCATCATTATGATTATAAAGAGATGACAAGCAGGACTAGCCCCCAAAGCATTGGTTTTATGCGCTAGGGGTTGGGGGGGGGCCTCGGCTATGGCTAAAATTTTGGGGGGTTTTTTGCAAGAACAAACTATCATTCTTTATTGCGCCCACGTGGAGAGTTGCGTGGGGGTTGCTGTGAATGTATATGGTTATTGAAGTTCGTTTTTTATCGAAAAACGTTTCCATCTCTCCCCTACAAGAAGTCGTAATTTACTCTAATTTTCCCGAAAAAGCATTAAAAAATTTAAAGCATAAGTGTGCAGAGGAAGGCCTTTTGTGGTAATAAACAACAGGGCTATTAATGATGCTGTTGTGGTTTCTGGGAGGTTCATCCCGGTTTAATTTGGATACAGAAAGGGAAAATTTTAAGAAAATTGATTAAATTTATAGGGGTAATGAATGTTTTAGAACAAAGTAATGTGAGAGCCTGGTTTAACCCCAAAAAAAAGGGAAACTATTGATTATTTCCCCTCTTTTTAAACAAGACAAAAAAAAGTTGAAAAGATAGCAATAATTACGCTTTAACACTTTTAAAATGGCCATTGATTTTTTCTGGGAAAAATTTTTGGGTTTAATCTGTGTTAGGAAAAAAACTGTGGACAATGTTGTTGCAGAAAACCTTTTTCCCATCATGTACGAAATGAGATTACGAAGTGCTAGGTCGTGTTGTGGGAAATAGTGATCGTGGTTGGGGTGAGAAGGAAAAATATGGTCAATTAATTTATATTTTTAGCGTTTTGAAGCATCTACAAGGATTTGGGGAAAAAAAGGATAAAAGAGAAATCTTTGAAAAAGGGGTGTACGCAGATGGGGGAAAAAAAAAAGAATAAAAAATTTGACTACTGAATGAGAGATAAGTGGAAAGAGATTTCCCTTGGAAGGTGATATTGATTGGGTGGATGAAATTTAAAAATTTTAAGTGATTGGAGAAAATTTCGATTAAAATAAACATGTAAAAGGAATAGTTTAATGGTAGAATGAAGTAAAAACCCATTTAAAGGTTTGGATGAAGGGGGGGGGGGATTTATTTGAAAAGGGTTAGATAATTTGTTTTTTAACCTTAAAAATTTTTCCCAAAAAACGACTACAATCTCTGTTGTTTACATTAATAAATTTAGGTGGGATTGCAGTGTGACCCCCTTGGCTATGATTTGTTAAGGTAACATAAATACCCCCCCCAATATTTTAAAACTTTATTAGTTGCTCCCAAAATTTACCCTTTTTTGGAAGAGATTTGGTATAAAGTATGGTGTTTAGCTTTTAAAATCCACTAGAACTTCAAACCCCGGAATAAAAAAAATTGTTTTTTGGGCGTAAACTTTTTTTGTTAATGTATTTTTAAAATTTTATTTTCGCAGTTTTTAGCCAATTATTTTGACTCTTAATTTTTGCTTACGGTATTTTCCTTTTGGTTTTCTTGATTGAAAATAAATGTTAATATTGAAATTAAAATTAATTATTCTTTTATTTACCTTTTGTATAGTTTTTTTGTTTTTTTTTTGTATTTTTTAAAAAAAAGGGCTTTCCCTGAAATTTTACAATGAAAATCCAGTGATTTTAAAATTTTAATGAAAAATTTCCATAGTTGTTATTCCTTCAAATATAGTAATTTTTAATTTTCTTTAACAACATTTGTTTTATGTTATAAATAACCCCCTAATACAATTACCCAGGGTTTGAGACTAATAATAAAGGGGAAAAAAAAAAAAAAAAAAAGATTTGAAAAAAAAAAAAAAAGATCTTGGGTTTTTGGGGGGGATTATCTGGGCAAGATCCTTTCCCGAATGTATTTAAAGTTCCCTTTCCCCCCTATCAAAGGGATTGCAACCTCCAATTTAGTTTCTGTGATAAACCCGAAATTTTTGGGGGGTTTTTTTTTTTTTTTATTTTGGGGAAAAAACCAAAAACTTTTAATTTTAAAAAAATAGAATTTGTACCTCCTCCAAACTAAAGGGTTGTTTAAAAACAATTAAACCCCGGAATATTATAATAAAAAAAAAGAAAAAACCTAAAAATAGGATTCAGGTTTTAAAAAAAAATAAATTGGTAAAAAATTCATAACAGAAAAAAAAATAAAGAAAATTTTCAAAAGGGGAGAAAAAACAAAAAACAACTGGGGCCCGCACAGTCGGGGGCAGGGACCCCGTAATAAAAAAAGATATTTTTCCTCGGTTGGGGAGCGCGAAATTTGGGGCTGAAAAGTCGGTTTTAACAAACTCGAACCGTTTTTTTCCCGGGAAAAGCGGAAAAACACTTCTTTAAAACCGCCTTCCTTCTTCCCTAGGCGGTTTATTTGTCCCGCAGGTCAACTCTACAATTGTCAAATGAATTAAAAAAAAAATAATTAAAACACATGTTGCTAAAATATATTTTATAAATTGTAATATTTAAGATTATATTATTTTGGTTTAGTCATCGTTTAATATTAAATTCCGGATCAAAAATCACACCTGTTTCCAGAAATCGAATTCAAAATATTTTTTATAGGAAATAACGCAGCTAAAATTTCACATTCTGCTATCATACAGTAAGTATAGGCCTTCATTTCAAATGCAGAGAGTAGGGCGAGGGGGGGAAAGGTAGAATTTATATGAGGCAAAGTATGTTAATCACAAGAAAAATTAGTTCATTACATTGGGTCAGGGCTTAAACTCGAACTCTTCCGTTTCCGGTAATTTGGACTAGATTAGTACATTTGTTCACGCAGCCCATTGATGTATGTCTTTATAGGTGTTTGTACCGTAAAAAACTCCTTATATAAGGGGCATAATCACTCTTATAATTAATGAATCCCCCAAACCTGCCTGATTTCCACACATGATTTTGTAAAATATCGAAAACCAAAAGTGCCATTATTAAACAAGTTGCAGTCAGTCTGCATCCTGGCGTCTGAGAAGGATGTCCTCATTGCAGTTCAGATGTTCGATGTCCATCTTAACTAGCTAGAGATCACTACTGTGTGAGTGACCTGTGATCTGATCTCCAACATGACCTTGACCTGTTGGCTGGGGAGCTGATAAATATTAGCAGTTTCAGTATTTTTTTTCGGATGACCAGCCCGAACTTTGAGCGTGTTTTAAATACGAGTGGATCGTCGTAGTGGTATCTGCAGATTATTGCCCTAAAATGATTTCGAAATATTTTATTGGGAAAAGATATATTATTTAATAAGCCCTCCCTCAACTTTATAGTTAGAAGTTGAGTCATTAAAGGCTATCGATTTTACATAGATATCTATGTTTTGCTGGTTAATTTGGGTAACCAAATATATATTGTCCCCCTTCACGCCACGGTGATAGCTTTCAAACTATCCCTCTCCCAGCTCTCTATCTATTTGTTGCACAAAGCCACTTAAGTAAGAATTGTTGAACTGCTGTTATTTTTAACCAAAGAGAAATATTTTATTTACCGATCTAAAACAATACACAAATCATGGTTTCCATGGTAGTGTACACAAATAAAGATTGTAGAGATGAGTCACTACCCACACAAAGGGAAAACGTGGTAAATTCGCTATGAATATTGGGTTTTAGTTTTAGGTCACTATTTTTATCGGCATCCTGAACCTCAAACCTTTAAAATGAGTGTTCGTTTGTCAAAATCTGTTCAGCCATTTCCTCATAAGTTCTATTACTGGAAAAGAGCTTATCAAATATATAAGATTATGATAGTTGACTAGAGAGAGAGAATACATCATTTAGGGATACTGTTATTATTGTTATTATTATTATTATTATTATTATTATTATTATTATTATTAATAATAATAATTATTATTTCTATTATTAGCACCGTGTCTTACTACCCGTTCGGGTTATACGTTCTTACGCTAATGTGTAATTGTAGGGTGATATTGAGATGAAATGGAGGACCTACAGTTTAATGTGGGATCCGAACCACGGTGTAGGCCTGGTATTCCCCACATTCACGAGTTGTGATTAATACACGTTTTGTCAGAGGTGGAGAATCAAGGAAGGGGTTGATAATCAGATAAATCTGTGCCGGGACCTAGGATTGAGCCCCGGACCCTAGAACAGAGGGATATTATTCCAGTTGAGAAGGATTAGCAGTAACTTTCGACTGTACAAGCTGTCTTCTATTTGTGCAAAATATTTTAAACCCAAATGTTTCTTTGATCTTACCGCCACCCAACGGGAAACGTGTGACATGTAAAACATGAAATTTGTTTTAAGACTACAATGTTTTCAACATTTTTCAATTGATTTTCCAAAAAGTTGTAAAACATTGTTTCAAACACAACTTTTACAACTTGTATAGTCTAAACGCACCACGTCTTACTACTCGTTCGGGTCATACGTCCATGTACTAATTATTCAAATGGGTTCTTATATGAGGAAAGTGTAATTTAGATGAAGCGCAACCGCATTTTCGTGGAAAGAGAGTGTTAAAACATTTAGTGAAAAAAAACTCAGTAGACCCGACGAGAGCGAACCACGATCTCCTCGTCCTCGGCAGTCTAGTCTAGAGCGAGACTAGCGAGTTAGACCATGTGGCCACCGAGGTGTGTTACATCTTTTCAGTACAATATAAAACCTGACGGATTAAACTGTTGTTAGCTAATATTTAAATCGAGTCTCGTCAGGTCTACTGAGGATACATTTTGATAAACTGTTTCCCACTCTCTCTTCGAGCAAATACGAGTGCCTTTATCCCTAACACTTTGTCGTAATTAACATAACCCGAATGAGTATAAAGACGTGGTGCTAAAAATATATATAGTATGCGTGTCATTATATATCATATCTGTAATGTTTACACACACTGAAATATTAGGACGTTTATAGAAAATACAATATAACGATGTTTTGTATAATAATCTCTTGTTGCCTTCCTGGTTGTGTATAGAAATGAAAGGTTTGTCCGGCTGTCTTCTCTAAGTCTATTTGTTCCTTTATCACGCCCAAACCCCTTTACCAGCCGACTTGAAATCGGCATGGGTACACACATATAGCTCATTGAATAATTAAAATTTACTTACGGCATTTTGTTTCAAAGTAGCAGCTATAAAAAAATCACGTCCAAATCACGTGAAGTTTACTAAAGATTAAAATATCAAAATTGATAGTCAATATAGCTACTCAAGCGATGTTTTGTAAAATTAGTATCTAAACACAATTTAACATACAAAAAAAAAAATTATCTCATTTTTCCGTTACAAAACATAAAGGGTACGATGTACACCTCGAAATAGGAAATTTAAAATTTTGATTGGATTTTTTTTAAAATTAATTAAGGAAAATAATGAAATAGGTTTATAAATGAACGCTGAAAAAATAGTTAAATATTATTGCGAACAACATATAATTTGATATACTCAGAGTTCAAATATTTATGAACAATTTTAACTATCAATAATGGTATTAGATTAGAAATTAGGAAAATCAACAGTCGGGAAATGCTTACTAGTATTCGGTCAGTTAGTTGTAGTCATCTTGCCTGCTGTAAAGGAATGTAAAACTCATAATATACGAAACAATAATTTTACCTGATGCTCTTTATGGGTGCTAAACATGGTCTCGTACCTTAATTACGAAACTACGCTTAGGTTGCTCGAAAACAAGGTGCTTAGAAAGATTGTAGGTCCAAAAATGGATGACGATAGTAGGGAGTGGAGGAAGTTACATTGTGAAGAGCTACATACCCTGTGCTCATTATCAGATATTGTTAAGATAATTAAATCTCGCAGATTATGGTGGGCAGGACATGTACCATCAAGGCACTGACTGTTAGAGCCAATGGGAAGAGACCAGTGGAAAGACCCAGACGCAGATGGGAGGATAACATTAGAATGGACCTGAACTATACTGGATAGAGCTAGCTCAGGATAGGGATAGGTGGAGTACCTTTTTAAGTGCGGCGATGAACTTTTGAGTTCCTAATGCCATACAGTAAGTACAGTAATTAAAAACTTAGTCGGAAGAAACAAAACGAAGAGTTTGTTTTTTCTTTATGTTGGTAGCAAAACGTTACCCAGGGTAACCCGAAATTCAATGTAGGGCAGCGAAGACAACGCCGGGTACTTCTGCCAGTAGGTACGTAAAGGTACCCCAGTAACTAATCAGGGTTTTTAAATTAAATATATATTACATCGAGTAATTATTTTCAATCAAACACCGGGATGTATAGCTAGCTGGGTGAGACAGTCGCGCGGTTACTCGGTTGCATCACTCACCTTCAAACAAACTCTTTAATCGAGGAAACATACTATTCTAGCAACCTTGGGCTCAAAGAGCCAAAGATATATAGAAAACTAAAATTTGGCAAGTATACTTAGGACAACCCTTGAGGATTTGTACATCAGTAATTTTTAACAACTTTTTCATATATTGTGAATTGACGCCTTTGACCCCGTGAAAATTACTACAGGTAGCTACAAAACAAAGTGAGGGGCTAGGGGAAGGGAGCTATCATAGACTTAGTCTCTCTCAGAGTGTATATTGTTTTACTTATTCTAAGTCTTTCACCACGATAAAATTTAACCCTCAAATTTAGATAAAAAATATTTAGCACCACGTCTTACTACCGTTCGGTTATACGCTTTAAGTACTAATTACGCTAATGGATTAGGAATTGGGAAGGTTGAATTAGAGGAAGTGAACCCGCATTTACGTGGAGGGAGAGTTGAAACCCATTTAGGAACCCCCCCCCCCCCCCCAGTTCACCCGACCGAGATTTGAACCTCGATCTCCCCGTCCTCAGCAGTCGAGCTCAACACGACAACCTTGAGTTTAAAAGCGAGATTTCTCGAAACCATTTAATTTATTTCGGCGACGCTGGGCACTTGTCATTAGATTAAATAGTAAAACAAGAAAAAGGACCTCTGATGTAAAATACTGCAAAAGGCAAACTAAACAGTTATTCCTAGAAAAAATATAGAAAGTCACATTTGATAAGAAAATATTTGTTCTCGATTATATTTAACTTTTAATACAATGATAAATTATATTTCATTGTCACTCAAAAAAACAATTCAATTATATTGATATGTGTTGCTAGTTTTCAAAATATGTTTCAATTTAAATTCAAATTAAATTGACTTAGTAAATAAATATTAACGACAGTGGGGCACTCTTAATATAACGGGGAATTTAACGTACTTCACTTTACGCTTACTTCTCAAATTATTCAGCAGAAGGAGACATCACTTCTTTCCCAACATGTGAATCCCAGACCAAAACATTCTAACGTAAAGTCCTTTAAATAAATTTCATATTAAAATTTAAACTGTCAACCAAGGCCGGGTCTACATTATTTTGTCGCCCTGTATAGATCAAGATTGGTAATACTGTATCACACTCGACTAAAACCTTTCCCATCCCTTACAACATCTTTGGTACAAACTGGAACTGCGGATAAACCCAAGTACAGAAACATGGGGTTGAGTTGCAGCTAGAGATAATTAAACTGACAAAAGGTATGATCAAGGGGGAGGAGGTAGGTGTAGGTGTGTGTCTGGGGGAGGGGGTTTTGGGGGAAAGGGGTTTGCGATGTTTCCAGAAAATCTCCCGAACAAAGAAACTGGGAGCTGTCAAACCCTCTTTAAAACCAACTATTATTTTGAATAAAAGGTTGCCGTTATGTGCACTGTTGCGTAGGTCAATTTAAGATATTATGAACCAACTTCTCTTGGTCGCATCTAGCAGTTGATGTAAATCTGAACAATAAATTTTTGCAATGTTTTGAAATGTAAGGGCTCATATTTTCGAGTCAAAAATCATTCCTTTTATAAATAAACTTAGTTTCTGGAGTAACTTTTTCGGCAACGTTGTAAAAGACCCTTCCCCATTGTAAAAGAAAATAAACCTGTCCCAAAAGGATGTTTGGAAGGGCGAGGAAGAAGTGTTCACGATGTCAACTAATAACTGCCAAGCCTCGACCCCTCTCTTCCCCGAAATATGTTAATAGTCACTAACAATAATTGCAAGAGAGAGCGAAAAATAAATTCTAATCTATATTTCACCTTTCTATAACCAATATAGCGTCTTAAAAAGTAGATACCTCTTTGTGTGGTCGTAATATTCGAACAATCGATATATTTCTAATAAACTGGAAATAGACATGGGAACCCAAAAGCGGATAAAATATTTTTATTTTTATTTAGCTTTAATCTATTATTTTGGTTGCGAATAAATTCAAAGTTAAAGAAACAAATAATGTTTTTAAATCACGTATCCGTTATAAATCCAAAATGAATGTTTTAATAAGACAAAATTATCATCTTTAGTAAATTAAAATCTTAGTAAATTTTGGTAGCACACGTCCAAAATTTCACGGCACACCGGTTGGGAACCACTGGGTTATAGCCTACTCTTTTGGACAAATTATTCTAATGTGCTAGGTATTAATAAGGTTGGATTAAGAGGAAGTGTACCTTCTTTTGCTTGGAGGAAGAGTGGAAACCCATTTAGATAAAAACACCTTCACTACACCCAAATCTGATTTGAGGCCCTATCTCTCAGTTTTCAGCAGTTTAGTATATTACAAAAGTGATGTCTTAGACCATGCGGCCAACGAGGTGGATATAACTAATTTATAATTATGTAAAAATCTAAAATATAAAGTAAACCACCTTTTAACATTGTACACAGTTTCCCAACATTTTGGATACAGCTAGTCAAGCTGTATTGAACTATAACTACATACTTCATAATGATTGCTCAACGTTTTGGCACCGTTTAACCAGACAAAAAGATCACACAGTGACGTCATAATTTGTATGAAAATTGTTTATAAAAGATATTTATTTTATTCATTTTCTCGTTGTGCCTACCTACTTCACAAAATTTTGATTTTAAATATACGGCATCCATTAAAATAATTAGACCTTTTAGTTAAGTTGAAAGTTATGCTTTTACCAACAAGTGAAATAAAATATTTCCTAAATTCTGAAGACCACAAGAGGGGAGAAAAGTAGATTGTAAAGAAGTGTTTACCAAGTCAAAGTCGATTGAAATTTATTTTTATGACTGAAGTCACTTTATAAAGTGTTTTACTCACTATCTCCAGTTCCAAATATTTTAAACTCGTTTACCTCGGTTTGTCTCGTATCTTTCTCATTAGCTGAGTAAAAGTGACGCAGACCTACATGCTCAACATTAGTCATTACACAGCTCCCTATGGGAAAATAAATAAACATATATTTTTGTAGTGTTTAACGCACTTCACCATTATACTACATGCACTACATCTATTTTAACTTATCATGTTGAATTATAAAATGTTCCTTATGATTTCAAGAGCCGTCATTTTTAAACCACCATCTGATGGGTTCCTCTATGATGGTGTGGTTTTCTAACGTGGTCCTGTACAAGAAAGCAGAAAGAAACTGTGAGTGTGCACCTTACTATACACCTGATGAAACCTTGTGAACAAAACTATAAGATTTGTTGCCTTTATTAAATAACGTTTAAAGTTGTATAATCTCATCGTTCAGGGTTTGTAGAAAATCTAATCTTTATTTCGCTTGTACCCAAACTGGTGGATTAAATCTCATGTTCATCTATTGTGGTTTCGGGTAATGTAGATGAAAAGGTTTGCATCCTGGCCGGGTGTACAGAGAGTGTTTTTCATCAATCGTTTTCCCTCTCCTCACACACGAACACACGTTCTTTACCTACATCTAAATTCTACATTAACTATCTCTACACCACAAGCGTAATAGCTTATGTATCCTCCGGCAGGGACGTAGCCAGGGGGGAGGACTTTGGGGGTCCGGACCCCCCTCCCCAGAAGACTCGGTTCACAGGTGTTAGCCCCCTCCAAATGCTGCTAGCTTGCTAGTTAACAGTTACTTAAGTCTGCTATTATTTTATTTTGAGATTTTACTTATGTTCTTTGTGTGTTTTTATTTTTGATAAAAAAAAATTTCGACGCATCGTTTCCCAAATTGGGTTCCACGAGGTAAAATTAAGGGCTAGGCTACGTGAAAACATATTTTAAAATAACACATAAAAATATTGTAGGTACGAATATATATCTGGCGGACGAGACCATATTTGGATCAGGTTGGTTTTACTGCACATTTTGTGTACTAAACTGCTTTTGTAATTAACATTTAATTAAAAGTAAAACCTAATTTCTTTCCCCTGCAGTTACGTATACAAGAGGTTTCATTTATTTATAGGTTAGTAAGAGGACAAAGCGTGTAGTTGCCTTCCACCTTGAAACATATTAACTTTAAATTTGAAGGTACTTGACCTTGACCCAAGCACTTTTTTTTTTGTCTGTGGTGGATCTAATTTTGTTTACTTTTAGTATCTGGTCTAGTTGGTCACACTTTTGGTTTTGATCAATCGCTTTTGTATTCTTAATCTAAATTTTAATAATGGGTTTTAACACCTTAATTTGTTTGTGTAGGGTCAAGAGCCTAGAAGGTGTGTTTATATTAGTTCAGGTACTGGGGGTAGAGATACCTGTGTTGTGTGTGAACACCAGTTTGATGTAGATTTTACTGGGTAGGCAAAGTGCATTTTGAAACACATGAGGTCTTGTTAAGCATAGCTAAAACAACCTTATCTACAAGGGTGTTGTGTCCAAAATGTGTACATTTTGTTGTAAAAGGCTATTATTTAGATTGTGAAGTGATATGTTTAACTGCAGGGCTTAATAAGGAAGCTATGGGAAAGAGATTTATTATCCGAGATAATTTCTATGACAATTGTTTTGCAGTTCTTTCATGTAAAATGGATTTGTAACTAAACTGTGACATTTGTTTTTTGTTAGGTTATGCAAGCCAAACTTTTGTGGTTTGATTATGTTAAAGAGAAGAATTAAGAAGTTATTTAGAAGATTATAACTATAGGCCAAGGTTTAAAGGACACGATGAATACGTTTTACCGTGCCTTGACTGTATTTGGTGAAAGTCATTTTATTCTTGGCCTAACGATAATGTTTGTGTTTAAGTTCAGTAAAGTAGGCAAATAAATGGGGGATGCGTTTATACCAGGGTATCAAGAATGGACCAGCAACAGGAGACTGTGGGTAATAAATTTGATAATCTTTAAGTAGTTGATATATAAAATGTGTTTGATACTCTCACGTTTGGGAAAATCCTAGGTCGACCAAGTATGATGTGTAGCGACGATATGTGATGTTTGGATGTTTGACAGCGATGAGCAGGAAGGACTGACTACCGTTTGGCCTGTAAATATAATTGATTACTTTACATGATTCAGTAAAAATAAGACGAAACATGGAAGAAACTATTGTAACTGTATTGTGTATTATGTTTGTAAATTTCAACGATATATTTTAGTACCAACCTTGTATTTGGAAATTGTCCAAGGAATAATTAAAAATTTCCATAATTTCTTAGAATCACGTAGGAACAGATTTTAACTTGGTTTAAACCTGCCCTACGAGATTACGGAGCACTGTGATCATTTTTAATAATCCCCTAGTTTTATTTACTATTACTATTAGTATTCTTAAAATCATTAAAAAATAATATTATTAGTTGTGGTTTTGTGAATCTACCTTTTTTTTATATGCATTTTGTGGGGTGTTAGTAATGGCCGGCCCTGGCGGAAGGTTAGTTTTAGTTGCTGTTACCCTGGGATATTAACTATTTATTATACATTTCTTCTCCGGGGATCCATCTTGATTAGGTAAGTAGTTCGCGATCCGCCACACGAGCGTGTTGCCAGGCGAACATGTCTGCCACGCGATTGTAGAATATAAAGGAAGATGAATATATATATTTTTTAAATTTATTATTATTATTATTTTCTGGCGAGTATTTTTTGTCATGGAGGGAGGCTATAATTGTTTTGTAATTGTTTTAGTAATCATAATTTTGTTATTGTTAATTTTAAGCGTTTTCCCTAATGTTGTACTTGGTATAAAAAGGCTAGTTTAGGAGTTAGGATTTTTTTTGCTGGAATATTACCACCATTTTGGGCAACTTTTGGGTAATTTGGGGAAGAAGCTCGGAAAGAGGGACAGGGTGGGAGGATTCCGGAGAGGACATTGGGTTTTTAAGTGATGGAGGTGAGAGGACTGCTGTTTTTCAGTCCGTCGCCATCCAAGGTGATCTACACATATTATAAACTATTATTGCCTGTTAAGAAGGTGCAGACCGAAGTAAAGCTGGAAAAAAGGACTTAATTTGATGTTTTATTATTGGGTTTTTACTACATTTGCCAAAATATAATAATTTATTTCACGCGAGAGTAAGCGTGTGTTTGGATACCATTTTGGAGATTCGACTGACTACAACAAAAAACTTAAATGGTGGGCCTGGTCCTGTTCAGGATAGACTTAATTTTTTTTTGTTACTTGTAACATGTATTTCCTCCTGAATTTGATAAATAAAATTCTCGGATCTACCCAGGAAAGTAAGTGTAGTTGGTCCCGTGACCAGGATAGCTAAAGCTATCAACCGCTAAGCTGCTCCTCAAGGGGATATGACTCGTCCATTAACCTGCAGTACCACTTTTGAAATTTGAACTTTTTTTATGACAAAGTTTTATTAGTGCTAAGTGTATTTTTGTACAGGTATGTTTATTTCGTGCTCTCCGAAAGCTAAGCTGTGGTAGTACTTTAACAACTACATTTTATTATTTTATTTTTATTTTTGTAAATGTTCCATAACTTCATGGAGGCAACGACGAAGCTGGTTGGGATGGGTCGATTAAGCTGTACATTGTCTTTAATTTGATGGTCATATCAAATTCCTTCCACATGCACCCAGTAGAAGTTTCCCGAACCATTAAGAATAATTAATATTAGTCCTTAGGTAGTTTTTTAGGTAATATTCTCGTCTATTAGAGGCGACCTTCAGGTTAGTGAGCAAAATTGTTAAACCCCCTTGGTCACAGATCTACAACTCTGGGAAGAAAGGGGAAGGGGTATTCATTAATAAATAATATTCGGACATTTTTAGCTTTTTTAACTACATAAACATTCCTTATATAATTTATTTAGTTCTAAATGCATAGGTATTAACGTGTAATATTCAATTTTCTCCATATTAAATAATTGTAAACTATGACGTAATACCCCCACAATGGCATATTGTGGGTATTCATTACTTATATCGATGTAATTCTACCCCCAGAACTACTCAGAGTGCTTTTCTCTATAAATTCAATTGTTTATTGCAATTATAGCCGTCGCATAGCAATATAATAAATCTTAGTGGTGTCTTTTCGGAGCCCCATTAAAGATATCAATTGATGATTGTGATCAAGAAATTCAGATAAATTATTTATTAAACCAAAATGAGCCAAGGATGTTTCGGTGGAATTTGCGGAGGGCTAGGCCGGCGTGTCCGTGGAGCGTTTCGCAGTATCCGGGCACGCCTGGTTCCCAAAATTTACGCCACGGTAAGTCACAAACTTTCATCAATAAGGTATTTAGATTTTTTACATCAAATTGTTTCTACACATATAATATTCTCTGTAATTACATTAACATCACGTTGTTACAAATTCAATATTATCCTAACATAGTATAATCAAAAATAATTTACACAGACACAAATATTTCTATTTATTTAAATTTTATTTATTGTACAATTAAATTTTATTTAGTTTATTTGAAGTAAATGCAAAGATTATTGCCTAGGAAGATTTCACCACTAAGAAAAGTTTGCCAGATTAATAAGTAAAGAGATACTTAGTTATCTCAAATAAATAATTAGAAATGAAATAGACGTAGAAACACTTAAATGTGGTAGTACTCGAAAGTAATTAAGTAATTTGTTTTTTTAAGAGAAACTGTGCTGTCAGATATGTCTAATGCAAATTACATATACGACAAATATGAATGTACAAAATGCTATGCAAGATAGTGTATAATATTATAGTCACATTGATAGGTTAAAATAACACAAACTATGTTGTCTGTATTTACAATACCATGATGTCATTACTAATCAAACAATGTTGTTTGTATTTACATTACATCATTTGTTAATACACAAGTTTGTTATCTATATTACATTACCATCAGTTGTACGAACACACACATTGTTATCTGTATTTACATTAATATCAGTTGTTACTACACATACACAATGTTGCATAAATTTAAATTGACATATTGCTATTACTACTCACACAATGTTTCCTGTATTTACATTACCATCAAGTTGTTACTACACACACAATATTATCTCTATTTAAATTCCCCTCAAACTTGTTACTACACAACACATATTGTCTGTATTTACATTACCACAAGTTGTTACTACACACACAATATTATCTCTATTTAAATTACCTCAAACTTGTTACTACACACACAATATTGTCTGTATTTACATTACCATCAGTTGTTATTTCCCAAACAATGTTGTCTGTAATTACATTACCATCAGTTGTTACTGAAACAGACAATATTGTCTGTATTTACATTAATATCAGTTGTTACTACACAGACAATATTGACTCTATTTACAATACCATCAAGTTTTTACTACACACACAATGTTTTCTGTATTTACATTACCATAAGTTGTTACTACACAGACAAAGTTGACTGTATTTACATTACCATAAGTTGCTACGACTCACACAATGTTGTCTGTATTTACATTACCATCAGTTGTTATTTCCCAGACAATGTTGTCTGTAATTACATTACATCAGTTGTTACTAAACAGACAATATTGTCTGTATTTACATTAATATCAGTTGTTACTACACAGACAATATTGACTCTATTTACAATACCATCAAGTTTTTACTACACACACAATGTTTTCTGTATTTACATTACCATCAGTTGTTATTACACAGACAAAGTTGACTGTATTTACATTACCATAAGTTGCTACGACTCACACAATGTTGTCTGTATTTACATTACCATAAGTTGTTACTACTCACACAATGTTGTCTGTATTTACATTACCATGAGGTTACTACTGCTAAACAATGTTGTTTGTATTTACGTCACCATTAGATGTGTACTACACACAAACCGTGTTGTCTGTATTTACATTACCATAAGTTGTTACTACTCACACAATGTTGTCTGTATTTACATTACCATCAGTTGTTATTACACAGACAAAGTTGACTGTATTTACATTACCATATGTTGCTACGACTACACAATGTTGTCTGTATTTACATTACCATAAGTTGTTACTACTCAACAATGTTGTCTGTATTTACATTACCATCAGTTGTTATTACACAGACAAAGTTGACTGTATTTACATTACATAAGTTGCTACGACTCACACAATGTTGTCTGTATTTACATTACCATTAGTTGTTACTACACACATACAATGTTATCTGTATTTACATTACCATTAAGTTGTTAGTACACAGACAATGTTATCTGTATTTACATTATCATAAGTATTTCCTAAACATGTACGCAACTATCAGGTGAGAGATTACCCCAAAGTGAATTTGTTCTCTTATATATTGAGAGTGAAGGTTTACGCACCCTTATTTTTAATAGAAAAACCAGTCACAGGTCATTCCTACCTCGACATGTCTACCTTTTGGCCTCTCCTCTATTCGAAGAAGATTAAAACGAATTCATCTTCCATCAAAATGGGGCACCGCCTCACTTCCGCATGGCTGTACCTGAACAAACATATCTCTGGGAGCTGGCTTGGTCGTGACCGTGACGACGAAGTGTCTTGGGGCAGATAGCCAGCTCAATCACCGGACTGAAACCAATACGATTTCTTGATGTTGGGTTATGTGAAAGACAAAATATTTTTCACACCTCTGCCACGAACTTGCTGCAGCTGAGGCAGAGAATCACAGCCTTCGTTGAGTCCGTCACCGCCGACACACTAAACAAAGTGTTCGAAGCGTTTTCTGCCGAGTTAATTGAGGAGCACATATTGAGTCATTTTAAACTACAAGAAAAGCTTCCAGGGTTTCTGTATCGACTAGAAAATGTTTCCAGTTAATCGGGTGCACCTTTCCTTTCTTATAACTTTTCGAAAGTGTAAATATCATTTGTGCTCACCTCTATATATTTCTTAGCTATTAACAGCATTGTTTTATATTTAAATAATTTGCTATAACGATCATGTTTGAATATATGTTAAGCTGAGTATAATGACATATGAATGTGTGTGTGTGTGCCTTAATGTTTGTTTTTGTTTGTTTTCCCTCGCCCTACTATATTTGGTTCTAATTTCTTCATTTATTTTATTTTAAAAGTTCATTAATATTCAATTATATATGTGGGTAATATATATATATTTGTAATTCTATTACAAATGAGTTCTTATTAGGCCTACTTAGGTATTAAATGTCCATTCTTTATTTTATTAAGGGATTAAGTGTTAGAAAAGGCACTGGTCTTAAAGTAATGCATACCGTCACAGTAGCTTACAGGTAAGGGTTGGACTGTGGTGGTGTACAAGCTATAATAAAAATGTCAAAACTCAGATCAGTAGCTTGCGAAAGTTTTAGGAATGGTCTAATGTGATGTGAGAAACTAAAAAGTTCTTAAAAATTATTACGTCCATGGTTTAGCTCCAAAAAGAGTTAGAAGAAGAAAAATGCTTATTGATTAATTGGGTATAGATGAACCTATTATTGAGATAAATAAAAAAATTAAATTGTTTTAAGTTGCTTGAAGATAGACTTTCTGACCATAGCATAGACATGGTAAAAGAAATGGGATATTTGACATATACAAAGTTTTAGAAACAACGTAAATAATGTTTCCCCTGTAAACATAGAAAGCCTTTGTGAGTTTTACGATTGTAACCACACTATTTTAAGTGAAGAGTTAAACACATTCAATGAAATGTATTTTGCCAATCACTCAAGCATATCAATTGATGATTTGTTCCACGTAAAAGTGAGAAATCTAAAGACACAGCTCAGATAAAGGATCATGTTGAAAGGAAAACAAGCATGGACGTTGATGATGTGTCTGAAAGTGAAACATAAAATGAACTTTAACAGCTTAAGAGTTTCTGTGTGACATAGGTTTTTTTAAACCTTATGGGTGCTTGATTAGTTTTTCAGGCTTCAATAGATTGAAAGTTGTCAATACAACCTCGCTATCTTTGTCCATAACCAGTTATTTGGCTGAAAGAGCTATGAGCAGAGTTATATTAATAAAAACAGGCTCAGGTCTGCGATGGGAGAAGCATGGCTTTCGAACCTTATGGTTCTAGCTTAGAGAAAGACATGTTAAAGTCAAATCTTAATGAAGAAATAATTGATGATTTTTCTTTATCGTCATCGCAAAGAAAGATATTGCTGTGCTAAATATAAGCAAAAGAAATAGGACTTCATCAAACCATTATTGATTTAATTTTTTATTCCTTACAAGACACTGTATTCACCTTTTTTCCAATATGGCAGCCGTAAATGGGATGGATCAGGAGGAATTAGTCTTTTTTTCGTGCAGACCTGACTAAAATAATCATTTATAATACCATTTTATTCTGGGACAAAATTAAAAACTACCAGCTTAGATAGAATAAGGAGAATGGATTATAGGGCGTGGACACTGGTTGATAGGATGTTGATACTGGTTGATGTGGAGACTAGTTGATAGGTTGTTAATACGGTTAATAAAGAGAAAGGTTGATGGGAATTTAATACGGTTTGATGAATAACTGGTTGATAGGGTACGAATACTGTTAGCTAAGTTGTTTTGTCTGGTAGATAAGATGTGGAGTAAAGCTGAGGTCAGTTGATTAATACTTTGTTTTCCTAGTTACATGGAAACTTTTGTTTGTTTTGAGATATGAACTATTTGACCATTTATTATATTAGACCATTATTTCTGCAGCAAGAATTTTTTCTTGGAAAACACACGTGGTTTGTGTATGGAATTTATACCTTTTGTAAACTCAATTTATTGTTTTCAAATGTCATACATTCAGAAGTAAATAATAAATCTTGTTGGGGTTTAATTATTTGTTATGTAAATGGGAGTATATAAACTCACTCAAGATACAATAACCGTAATATTTATTGGTGGTTTATTTAAAACACGTTTAGCATTTGTGTGTAATCAGAATATTAAAAATTGAGTATCGTTTACAGTCCTTAATAAGAAATCATTATAGTTAGGCAATTTTGAATGAATTGGTTATTCAAATCTTTTCAATTGAGCTAAGTATAGAAGTACTTAGTAGTAATTTTTTTACAATAAGTTCTCCAAAAACTACCAATAAAATAGTTCTGTTCATATTATTCTAAATATGAGCAAAATTATTAAACGTTTTGATAGCCAACTTTTAGCATTTTTATAAAACCATTAGTTTTAAAAGTAAGCTTTATACTTTATCATTGCTTAAATAGTTTTTCTACTCAATATAATATTGTTCTGGTGATGGTTTGTTGCAGTTGATTGTGAGCGACAAGGGGGCACCCCTAACACCGCTGGGTGCCCGGACGATGGGCTGCCATCGTCCACTCATCCTGTTCGGGATGAACATTTTTTTCCAGGGGAAATGACGGCCGCCACCAGTGTACAAAAGAACAAGAGGACACTTAAACGGAATGGTAAGTATAGGTCAGAAAGTCAGTCACCTTCCCTATCAAGAGAAGAAGACCCATCTGAGAGAACATCGTTAAGTCAGCCACCTTCCGGAGTAAGCCAACAAGACCCTTCTTCTCTTGAACTAGTAGCGTCATCATCAGGAACAACTCTTCTTCATGGTAACATTGTAAGATCGTCCAGTCGGTCCAGTCCACCTTCCGTGTCAGGTCAACAAGGTTCTTCCTTCAGTACGGAGCATTCCAAGTCCATGATGTTGACTCAAGAAGCTGTTGCCCACATGAGAAAACATCTGTATTCGATGAGAAGACTCGTTATCTTATAATGAAGGCGTGTGAGTATTACAAGAAGAACAATTGGTAAGTCAATCCAATAGGGAGTCATCCACCTTCAGGGAGTCAGCCACTTCCAGTGAGTCAGTCACCTTCAGGGAGTCAGCCACTTCCAGTGAGTCAGCCACCTTCGGGGAGTCAGCCACCTCCAGTCAGTCAGCCACCTGCAGTAGTTAGTCAGTCCACTCCAGTCAGTCAGCCACCTCCAGGGAGTCAGTCTCCCCTAAGGAATCAGCCTCCTCTAGTGAGTCAGCCTCCTCCAAGAAACCAGCCTCCTCCAGACCTTCAGCCCCCTCCACGGAATCAGGAACCTCCAAGGAACCATGCCTCCTCCAGACCGTCAGCCCCCTCCATTGTATCAGCCAGCTCCAAGAAAGCAACCTCGTCTCCTAGAAATACAACTCAAGAAATGGTAGAGACGCATTGGTAAGTCGTTCATCTGAGTTTGTTGAGGATTCATTCATTTCATCTCACGATGAGCAGCTCTCATCACGCTCGTATACAATGGTGAGACGGTGCTATCAATCTTCACCAATGGATAGGAGCCTGATGAGATTAATTGAATTTAGATCCCCATCAATTTTGTGGAACTTAATTCATATGTGTAGGCGCTGCCCATATTTATTTAAACATCTTCCATATAGATTGTTTATTAAGGGAATTCATCCATCAATCATCAAGAGTCATTAAGCAAGAGCAAGTCCTAGATATCTTCTCCTCTCAGCTGTAACCATCGTTAAAGGCCAGATTTTATTAGCGCTATCGTAAATACAGGTAACCAGGCAGGTATCTAGTTTAAATAAATAAGGAACGTGTCAAGATAAAAAGTCAGAATTGATAAAAAAAAAAATGTCATTTTACATAAGGAAATTTTGAATATCTTAAAATAAATTAATATTATGCGTAGGAATAAATAAGAAAGAAATAGGAATCAATAAGGTGGCACATTTACTAATAGATACAGATTGAGTCGAAATAAATATTGAGAAAAAGTCGATATAATAAATTATTGTATCGGGGTGAATAAGAAATTTTTCGTAATAGTTTAGAATTTAAGTAAAATAAATAGTTAGTTTGAATTGATTAGAATTAATAATGAACTCATCGGTTAGTTACGAAACAAGTCAGAATAAATAAGGAACTAAAGGAAATAAAAAGGAATCATTCTGCATAAAAAATAACGAGGCGGGATAAATAAAGAGATTTAAGTTAAAATAAAAAATATCGAGTCAAAAATGATTCGTAATAAAAATATTAAATGATTATTTAAAAAAATATTTTATATTAATAAGGATAGAGTTAAAAATAATAAAGGCTCATCACAATAATTTAAAGAACGACACAAATTAATAATAAACTAGTCACAATAAATAAGTAAAAATTAAAAATAAAAACGGCAAAGACAGAAAAAATAAAGAACGGGTCGTAGGAAGCTAGTCATAATATTTTTAAAGAAAGGATTTGGAATTAATAAACAGTGAGTTAAAATACTAAAGGAACTAGTTAGAATAAATAAATAACTTTTCATAATTAATTAGGAATGAGTCGAGATAATTTTGTAAAAGTCAGATTAAATAGGGAATGAGTTGGAAAAGTAATTATCAGGTCAGAATAAATAAGGAACTTATAGAAATGATTAAGTATAAGTCAGAATAAATAAACAACCAGTAGGAATGAAAAAGTATCAAGTAATAATAATTAATATGGTATGATCAGTATAAATAGCCAACGAATAGGAATAAATAATAAGGAACATTTTTGAAAATAAAGAACGAGCTGGAATAAATAATTATGATTGAGTCAGAATAACGAAAAGAAAGGATCGGAATGAATAGTAAAAGATTCAGAATAAATATATTCAAATAGTCTGAATAAATAATAAGAAGGAATGAGCTGGAATAAATAAATACTTTTTAGGAACAGATATGAAATAATAAAATGATTACAAGTCTGAATAAATAAGGAACTATTTGGAATAAATACTGAACAAGCGAGGGTGTGGAAAGCTAATTTTTCTAGGGGGTCCACTACAAATGTTATACATTTGGCCTATAGTAATGTTTATAATATTATTTTCATAAATATTTATACTATGGGAGTACATCAAATTCCCGGGAGGGCGTGGAGCCCTCCCTGCTTCCTTCCCGACCAAGGCCTTTCTATGCCCTTACTGTTATCATTTAAAACACTGACTAGATATCCAATTTTAACAAAAACATTAAAGATATTTTCAAAATATTTTGAATTAAAGCAATAACAATCATAAGCCTATGTAAACTAGGCCTTAATGTAATATACTCCTATGATATAGATTTGTTTTAATCATATATATTATGGATATAGTCCAACTTTGAAATGTAAGTCTTTGGTAAACTACCCTTAAGAAAATTTTATCCTTAAAAATAGAAATACATTATTATTTGTCATTTCAACTATACTGCAGACATTCGTTTTAAAGCAAATTGTAAGAGATTTTTTTTCGATAATCTCCAATTTTATGAATAGTGTTTAATAAACAACCCTTACTCTAAAAGATAGAAATAAAATACAATAAACGGCTGAATGTATCTCCACATTATATATAAATCTCAAGTTTGATCAAAATCCGTCAACCATTTTGGTTGGGTAGCAGGTACAGACACACACACTGGGATACAGACAGAATTATACAGATAAACTTTTTGTGGATCGGAGGTAAATTAAGTGTCAATATTCGACATAATCTCAAGGTCACATTTAATAAAGATTACAAAATTTTCTATTTTAATGAGAAAGTAAAAATTAGATGTAGGAGAAAGCAATGATATATAATTAAGTACCCATATATGAATGCGGAGCTTGGGGTATGAGCGATTATAATATGGAAATGAGCCGTATCCCAATCATAATTGAATGTATTAAAAAATGACACCTGGGCTTGGGCTCGTTTCCCTTGTCCAGGTCTCATTTTTAATTATATTAAATTATAAATTTTTAAGTTTAATTATTGTTACCTGCTCCAGTGAGATATGGTAAAATCATGAGTCTTCGTTCCCGGTGATGAGAATGGCAAAGGCTTGTACCAGGCTGAGTGTATTTAGTGTAGTTTTCCCTAAATTGTTGCCTACTCTCCCCCTATACAAATGCTCGTACATTTCCTCTACATTCTACCTTTATCATTCCTAGAACAATACCATAATTAGTAGCCCACCTAGGGCCGGTCAGATGATACCGGATAAATATTGCTAGTGCTAAAGTTAGCGATATATAAAAATTATCAGCCACTTTGATGTTTTACACTACTTATGAACTGAATTTACTTGCCAGATAGCTATCTGTAAGATAATATATTTTTATTCAGAACATGCAAGGTTGGTACTGTTTTTAATGGTGCGCCCTGCTGATAGCAATACAACCTAGCGAGTGGTGACAACGCTCAACATTTGTTATATATGGCGGCTAAACGAGTGCGAGGAAACATATGGCATCACGTGGGCGCAGAAGCTAAGATGTCTTCCAAAATGTGGGCAATAGTTGGGTACAACGTTTACAAAATTCCATTTATTGTACTCACAATTTGATAATTTGTTCTAATATAATTATAACTCTACAAATAGCTTGTCAGTTTATATAAAAGTGGAAATTAAATGTTCAAACTTTACATAGTTAGAGCCCAGGCCTGTGCTTACTAAACACGTAAACCTCCCTATAAAAATGTGATGGATAAATATATTTTATCTGGAAGATAAATACTATCTGGCTTTCATAAGACGCACTTTTAACTTATCCATCAGTTAGAAATATTTATCTACCAGATTATATTTATCCAGGATTAATAAGACCGGCCCTTATATGTATAAGTGTGCAGGGGAAGGCACCTATTATCGTGACATAGGCATACAGGACAGTATTACATGATGCTGTTGTGGTACTGGAGGTGTCATCCGGTTGACATTTGGATACGAAACGGAATTTTAAGAATATCTGAGGGACTGATAAGTGCTAGTGAGACTTTTTAGAACAATGCTAATTTGAGAGACTGAATAGTCTCAAAGGAACGGAAACATTTGAGTACATCCAAGTTTTAACGGGAGTATAACAATATAAAATTATTGGCAACCATTATGCTACTCTTTTTCTGAGTGGCCATGGAAATTTTCCGTTAAAATTATACGGGTTTAACCGGTGTGGATAACAATATTGTAGACAGTATGGCAGAAACCTTTTACCCATCATGTACTAAAGTGAGAATTATGAAGACCAAAGGATCGGATAGTTAGGAAAATACAAAATCGCGGTCTTGTGTGGAGAAGGGAAAGTGTTGTGGGCACAATTGAGATTTTAAAATAGTTTGGGAAGATGGGTACAAGGATTAAGAAAATAAGAGATACAGAAGGAAAATACTCGGGGATATGTGATACAGAAGATGGAGAAGAAGAGTTCTAGAAAAAACAGACTACTGAATGAAGATAAAGTGAGGAAGAGATTGGCTTGAAATAGTGAAAATCTTATGATAAGAAGAAATTTAGAATCTTTAATAAGGGTGAAAACAAAAGGAGAATAAGAGGAAGAAAACTAGAGGTTAGAAGTCCCTTATTAAAGATGAAGACAAGCAGGACTAGCAGCTAAAAGCATTAGGCTTGAAGCGCTAGGGGAATGGAGGAGGCCTGCGGCCTACGGGCCTTAAATATTTATTGGCGTTGTTTGTAATAAGAGCAGACTATCACTCTTATGTGCGCTCACATTAGATAGTTCACGTGGCAGGGTGGTGTGTAGTGGATAGCCCTCTTGGCTATATTTCGGGAATGTCAACATATATTAGTTAGACCCAGTGTTTTAAAAAACTGCTATATATTTGGATCACTTGTCTACGAGATACCGAGGAGGTCGGACGTGTCTGCTGTTCATGGAGAAAACTACGAGGACACTGGAGAGGAAGCTGACATCAGACAACGAATCTGTTTCATCCTCCTACAAAACAAGAATCTGAGACGGTCTCGCGGGGTCTTAAGCTGCGCTGATCATAACGGTTCCAACCAGTAGCTGAAAGAATAAAAGGCGGCGGCTGCAAAGCAATAACTTACAGTCGTGACCGTCTTGGGGACATACACAACAACACATCACAGGGAGGGAGAGATTCCACTCTCCCTCGAACCCGTGCGCAACTAGTCTGATCTTGACAGGGCTGCGCGAAATGGCCACGGCACCACTCGACACAAATTACACCACACTAATTTCCACTACGCCATGAACAGAACAGAAATTCCAACTTTTCAAATTCAGAGGCTAACCTTGATACAAACGACATGGAGACAGATCAAGACGGAAACGGCCCATTCACCCTAGTTAACAAAATTAAACGAAAGAGGAAATGTAGAAACTAAGACAAGACACAATCTAAGAAAATAATCACGACAGTCGACAACAAATACCAACCTCTGAATACTGAGACACCAATAAACTTTACACATCCTCAACACAGACAAACATCAAAAAGAAAGAGAGACTTTAACAATAGTGACTGTAGGGATACACAACTATAAAAAGGTAACTGTGATAGCCAAAGGCACTATGTATAGAAATGATAGGTCTTAAGGCAGGAGAGGGGGCAAATCTATCTTGATCAAGACCCATCTACCTCACTACCAACATAATTTTCAAAATCTCTTGAATATAGAAGCTACTGGTATAAATGTAAATACTAGCGGAGAGAGTGTCTGTTCGCGGCCACATACAAACCCCCGAACAAGACGCTACTACCATAAGACTTAGACAAAATCTCACACGCATACAAACTGTTTTTGGCGGGTGATCTTAACTCTAAAAACACCAGTTGGAAAAACCTAGTAGCCATCGGGAACTGACGAGTTTTACCAGACCATGCTGACACTCACGACTGCGTAATTGTTGCCCCAAAGAACCTACATGTTATCCCTCCAACTGTCTACACAGACTCGATATCATAACGTTGCATTGACTAACATTGGTGTAACCACTGAGGATATGATTGTATTAAATGAACTTGATTCTGACCACAATCCCATATTGAGTGAAGTAACTTGTGACTGGTACGAGTTTAGGCAGATACGGAGGAAATTTTACCAGAAATACAATAAATAGAGTAAATATAACAGGCCGACACTACCTTACAACTCTTCACGACTGAGGTGCATGAATCCTATCGGGTATACACCACTAGAACACGCACAAAACACGACCTCCAACAACAATACCGATCGGGACATACTCATAGCCCAGAAACGAGAAGCTAGAAGGGACTGGCAGACGTACAGAACCCCACATGCCAGGACGACCTACAACCGACACAGAGCCCAAGTTAGGAGAGTCAAGGACATCAGACGGAACAGATGGGACACTTACGTCACAAGTTGTAGAAACTAACATGACATCTCAGAGGGACTAGCAGGAAAAAGACCGTACCAGCTTTCCATGAGGAACACGGCATAGTTTACGAAAGCATAAAGATGGCTGAAGCTATAGCCGTGGTTTTAGAGAAACAATTAAAACCTAACGACGAACCACAAGCTAATGACTTTACCAGATATGCGACTAGGACAGCCAGGGACAATTTGGAAGGACCAAACGACACTAGAGTAGAGGTAATCAATCTGGAAGAGCACACTACCACTATTAAAGACCTAACTAGTAATAAATCGCCAGGACACGACTACCTGACTAACGAGATACTAAAACAAATGCAAGGGAGAGCGGTACTTGCACTATTGGATTTACTAAACTCATTGCCCACTCTCTTATATTTCCCGTATGACTGTAAGCTGGCTATATTAATAACAATCATCAAACCTGGAGAGGACCCGATGTTCCCTTAGAACAGAAGTCCAATCAGTTTATATACGACTATTAGTAAAGTTTACGAAAATAATCATCAAAAATTTAAAATAATAAATAATAGATAGGAATTATCAAACCTTCATTTGGTTTTATTAACCACCATTCACACCCATCACAATAAATATAGTAGAAGTATCTAAAGCATTAAAAAAAACGTAATAGTATTTTCCTAGATGTCAAGAAAGCTTTCGACAACGTTTGTACTTGGACTCAATAAGAAATTAATAAAATTTAACTACCCAAAATGTTCAATTTTGTTGATTGCCAGCTTCCTCATACGGCGTACTTTCCAGATGGTTATGAACGGCAAGAGATAGCAGACACATACTGTAAAAGCAGGGGTACCGCATGGTTCAATACTAGCACCACCCTTATACTATATTTATGTAGCAGACATTCCTAATCACAATCATGTTCAGGTTAGATATTTTGAATATGACACCATGCTCTATGTAACAAATAAAAATATAAATTATGCATCACTTGCTATGCAAATATATCTCTTCCTCTAGGACTGGCTCTCCAACTGGAGAATTAAATCAAATCCCACTAAATCAGCAGCCTTAATCTTATCCTAAGGTAGTAGACCGCTCCCCATCCCACTTACCCTATTTGACACATAGATCCCATTCAATATAAAATCAAGTACCTTGGGATCAAGATAGATAGAAAACTCACCTGGAGGAGTCATATTGATAAGACCAAAGGTAAAGTAATGGGTAGATTCATACAATTGTACTCACTGTTCAGAGGAGGGCAGCTCTCAATTCCCACTAAAATACTAATATACAAGCAAATACTTCAACCCATCATTCTTTATACTTGTGTAGTATGGAGATATGCCTCCAAAACAAACACTCGCAAACTTCAGGTATCACAAAACTAAATAATATGAACACTCACTGGAGTAGTCAGACGCACTAGAATAATCGACCTGCACATGATTACAAACCGCCACCTACTACAGGAAATCTACCAGGACAGAAACCAGAATTTCTACGACCAGACTGAAATACACGAGAACGAAATTTTTAGAGGACTCAGACAGTACGACCCGACTGAACCACTACACCATAAACGACTCAGGTTTGCGTAGTTGAGCACCTATTTATTATATCCATTTAAATGTCTACTATAACCTAAAATATTTAAAATATTAAAACCCAAATAAAATTAAAAAAGGAATAAAATCCCTAGTTGATAATCCTAGAAGAATAAAAATGTATAAAACAAAATAAAACCTAGATATAACATTCATTGTAGAATAAAAATTTACCTACAATTGACAATCAACTATGCGAGAACTACGGTAGAAACACCGACAACCTCACCACCCCACCTATTCCATTCTTGATTCAACCCTTAACCCGACCTTCAAGCACAAATCGAAAATTTCATGCCATTACTACCTTTATCACGGCTGGACGCCACTGGGATACCGACTAGGTTCTTTACGAGTCAGATAATACTGGCACGGGGTCTGCCCCAGATGGGGAATGGAAATGTATCACCTCCAGACCAAATCCCAAGAAAAGAAAATACTATCAACCCCAATCCCATTCACGGACTTGGCCTAACAACTACCTTCATAATTCACCCACAATCACTATCATACTTTAAACTTTAATTAGTTCCCTCCAAAGTCACCCTATGGAAGAGATTTAGTATAAAGTATGGTGTTAAGAATATTTTTTTGCTCCGTGGACTTATGTTTGTTTATGCATTTTTAATTCATTTTCAGCATATCTTTCATCCAATTTTTTGATTCTACTATATCTTTTGTTTACGGTATCTGATTCTTGAACAATAAATCTTTTGACCTTTTTGTTTCTTTAACTTTAAATATTTTTGTAATATACATTCAAAACTCAGTTTGTTTCTTTGACTTGAAAATAAAAGTTATATTTGAACTTTAAAATTTAAATTATTGTTATCTCTACTTTTAGTATAATTATATTTCTTTTGTGGTTGTATTATGTAAACAAAAGGGCCATTTCATTACAATTGATCAAACGAAAATATTGGTAGACTTTGGATTGCAACGAGATTTTCTATAGTCACTATTCCTGTAAAAATAGATACAAATAAATATAAACTTCATATTTTTTCTTATTCAGTTTTGGGGATGAAGCTTTTCACATAACCAAATTATATTGTTTTAAATGTTTAGGGTTACCAACTTAAAATTTTAGTTATAATTTCTTGAAAAAATCAATTCTTAAAATTTTGAAACCAACACATGAATTAACTAATCTTCTTAATGGTGCATGGTGAATTTAAATTTTTGACCTCGATCAGATCACATTTAAATACGGATGAATTACGTATGTCATGTTTGCCAACATTTCCGGAAACAAACAACGTGGGCCAGTTTTCTCTGCTGTTCACAGAGATTACATCATTTACTGGTTTTTTAATTTGTCATGTCGGGGTCAACCGAAAATACACTTGGGTTATACAGATATTTCATACAAACACATTGTTCTGGGTCTGACATCCGAGAAATATAAAAATCGCGTAGAAAAAACGTGGGGTTTATATTGAAATAAGCTCAAAGTAATTAATTACTAAGCTTGTCCGAATTAATTGGAAAGAAATTTAATGGCCCTTATTGTGCAATTTTGAAGATAGAACACTAATTTTTTAAGAACAAGCCGTAGCAGCATCCTCCGCGTTATGTAATTCCATTCAATTGAGCTCAGGATGGGAAACAATGTTTTCTATCTGTTTCCATTTTTTAAAGGAAATGTTATTATATGTGTAAATCTTTTTGATTTTAAATTATTTTATTTTTATAAATTTTACTATTTTTTAAAAATATTTATTTAACTACAAGACCTGAAAATAGTTACTTCGATATTGTATAGAAAGTTAATTATGTAATTTTTCTTTTAAATACTAAATAAGCAATGATTTATTGATTGATTATTATTATTACTATTAGCACCACGTCTTACTAACCGTTCGGGTTATAGGCGATGTGTAATGGTAGGGTGATTGTGAGATGAAATGGAGGACCTACAGTTTAACGTTCGATCCCAACCACTGTGGAGTACTGGCATTCGATACATTCACAAGTTGTGTTTAATACACGGCTTGTCAGAGGGGAAGGAAGGGTTTGGCAATCAGATAAATTTGGGTCGGGACCGAGGATGGAACCCGGATCCCCAGCATATAGTACGACTCCTTACCCCTAGACCGCCAGACCACCTTCAAAATTAAATAAAAAATGTTTCCTTCGTGTTAGGTGGCTATGTATAATCATTTATGCAGACACAATTAATTGTTTATATTGGAAATGTGCTCTGGTTTGTACCAAGAAGTCTTATGTAGCATAAAGTAGTGTAATGAGGGTAAAGGAGGGTGGAAGGCGGTAAGGGGGTAGTTCCCCACAAGACATGTTAATAATAGTTCATCTTACTAAGAAAAACACATTGTAGCTATTAAAAAAAATGGGTGTGTGTACTTATGTACGCGCGTGAAAAGTTATACTTCTTTGGCATCATTAAAAATTTAAAATATATATATATATATAATTATTCAAAATAAACTTTAGAAAATAATAAATATATATGACATAATTTGTACTAAATATTATAAGATTCTTAATTTTAAATATTTATTATTGATTATTAAATATTTTAAAAGTAAATGAATAAATTTAATAATAAATTCAAAAATTGAATTTAAGTTTATTCATTTTTTAAATATTTATTATTTTCTTAATTTAAAATCACTTTTCATTTTTATCAAAAAGTTTTCATTAAATTTGTTCATTTATGTTTATAAATATTTATTATTTTTTCAATTTAATAATAAATATTAAAATTAATTATTAATTTGATGTTCGATTTAAATTCTTATCACAATTTTTTTATTAAATGTTTCATTAATTTTATTTATTTATTTTGTAAATATTAAATAACCAATAATGAATATTTAACAATAATAATTTAATAATATTTAGTATGAATTATGTTAAATAAAAAAAATAATACATACGGATAGTTAACCTCAATTATATTGGAGCACTTGAAAAAATTCTATAAGCACAATTTTTTTCACTATTATTTACGAATAGTAAATAATATTAATCAAAATATTCAATTTAAATCACTAATGAATATAATTTATTAGCACATTATAATTCGCACTTGTATGAAATTAAAACACGTGTTGTGAATGTGGAAACTAGAAACATGTGGATAAATATTATATATATGAAAACAGTGATCGGAGGCAACGAGCGTACCAACATGTGCGACTAACAGAGGTTCTATTTCAATTTTGTTGGTAGCTTTTTTTTTCCGAGACTTAACGAGTGGTTTACCTTCAACCTGTTACGTTTGTGTTACAGTGATGAGCGCGCATCTTAAAATTTCACTCTCATCATTTTTTCATAACACGCCTAAAGAAGTATAACTTCAAAAAGTCAAACATAATATTTGGGGTTGTAGGACTCCAATAAATTAGTACCGAGACATTAAGCTTTCTAGTTCGGTAGTTATCGGGAATTTGTTTGGTGTGTGCGACTGTATAATAGGGTTACAACGCACAATCGCCGCTTCCGACGGACGAGTATAAACAGTGTTTAGAGGGAATGCCTACAGGCACGGGACGGGGATTAATCGCTTTTAAAACAATAAATAGCTCACTATTAATCGACCCAGTTCGGGTTCGGAGTTACAATCTTTCTATTTTTTGTAGTTTTGATAATTTTACTAGCACCGCGATTTACTATACTAATGGTGGTCTATACGCAAAAAATAATACTCTAATATTTTGAAATTAATAATATTTTTTATATATTGTAAAAAAACTGTAGTTGACCTAAATAAAAATAACCTAGTTAAATTAAAATCGAAACAAATAAAAACTAAGTAAAGTGTGGGAATTACTAGGAAAGCTCAGCCCTGAGTTGAACAATGGGAATTTTCCCAGGAAATTACGTAGTGTGTGATGTCCATGAAAAATTATCAGAATACTTGTATCCCGGCTATAATTAATGTCAGCTTAGCCATTAATAGGACAAGTGGCTGTGGAACCTTCTTTATGTAGATATGAATGGTGTGTGGAGAAAACAAAAAAAAATGGGAGTAGAGTTGCCTTTTCAAAGCAATTTGGAGTGGTCCTCCTTCTATTTTTTAAATATGATGCCTCCAGAAACTATTTTGAATTGTCTTCTTCAACAATATTTTTCAAATATCTTGTCCTTGGATGATATTTGTAAATATACTCACCTGGAGATTTTTGAAAATTTAATCTTTTTAGAAGAATTTTGCTAGCGATTTTAAAACCTAATATACACGTGGCAGAGCATAGCTAATCTTAGCGTAGCGTATATTAATGTGTGAATCCACCTTAGAGTTCACCCTAAACCATGTGACCATCAAAGCAGGTTCCACGTCTTACTACCCGTTCTTTCAGATTATACACCTATCTACTAGCTAAGCTAATGTAGGGATGAGATGATTAGGAATGAGAGATCTAGAATTTAGATTAGATGTACCCGCATTTTCGTGAAGTGAGAATGGAAAACCATTTAGGTAAAACCCCTCTCAGAGCACCCGACAGGATTCAAGCCCCGAACTCCCCGTCATTGTCAGTGTAGACCCCTGCGAGACTGACACTTTTAGAACAGTGGGTTCTCCTCGGCTCAGTTCACTAATTTGGAGTGGTTCTTCACCCAATTTTTGGAAATCAGATTCTTTTAAAAGAAATTTAGAGTGGTCCATCTTCAAGAAATTTTTGAAATTTGGATAACTTTAGAGGCTATTTTAAATAGTTCTCACCCAGATTTTTAAAAATATATCTTCCCCCATTTTTTAAAAAAATTGGATGCTTCTATAAACTTTTTAGATTCCTCTTCGACTGAATTTTCCTCGAAAATTAAATGCCTCTGAAAGCTATTTGATGTCTTCACTCAGCAATATTTTGAAAAATTGAATCTTCTAGAAGCTACTTGGAATGGTCCTCTTCTTGAATTTTTTTTTTTATAAGATGCTTCTAGAAGATATTTAAAGTGGTATTTCACCAACAAATCTTTGAAAATTTAATGCTTTCAGAAACTATTTGTGGTGTTCTCACTTGAAAATTCTTCAAAATGACATGCATCTGGAAATTTAAGTTATTATTGGTTATAATTATTAGTTCAACTTACTGTATTTAGAAAATGTAATATAATATTTAGCACCGCGTCTTACTACCCTTCGGGTTATACGCTTTAAGTACTTATTACGCTAATGGATTAGGAATTGGGAAGGTTGAATTAGAGGAAGTGAATCTGCATTTGCGTGGAGGGAGAGTGGAAAACAATTTAGGAAAAACCACCCCCAGGTCACCCGACCGAGATTCGAACCTTGATCTCCCCTCCTCAGCAGTCGAGCTCAACACGACAAGCGCGTTAGCCAACTACGCCACCAGCCGGGTATTATTTAGAAAATTGGATCTATAAATAATTTAAATTCTAAAAAATATAATGTGGGCGCTGGAAAATAGGAAACAATGAATAGAAAATTTGAATAGCCCTATCCTATTTCCAGTGTACCACAGCGTGCTTGTTATTTAAAAATCACTATAGTTTCTTGTTGAATCAAATGGAGATACGACATTAAACGCCGGTAATGTGGCCAAAGCCGGTCCCAAGCCCGGTCGAAAAACACAGAGGGGCGGTAGCACTATAATTATAGCCTTAGGAAATTCTTCGGAATTCACCTGAAAAACTGAAGACGATGAAATGGACTTTTGGATAACTACAAATTTTGGCAAGGTTGTTCGGTCATGTTCTCATACAAAGGTAAGATTTTATTCGAATATTATTTATTCCGTACTATACGTACTAATTCTATTTAGGAAATATCACCCTCAGTATAACTTACCGGGATTCAAACCCCGATCTTCCAGCCATCAGCAGTCTAATCTATTGGGAGAGTGACGCCTTATGCTATGTGAACACTGAAGCAGGTACAGTATATTGTATATACGTTTGCTTACTTCCATGATAACATATTTAAAAAAATTATACGATTTAAAACACCATAGTAACAATAACAATGGTAACTGTAAGTTAAGAATATATATATTGTAATCCATTCCTGCTGTTTCTTTACATTTTCTGCTTCCGTTCCATTCCCTACCCACCCCAAGAATGCGCTCGAAAGATTAATGGGCTGTAAGAACTTACGATTATGAAACAAGAAACAATAATCTCGTGAAGCATGTATAATCCACCATTTGGCTTCCCCACTGAAGGTAATTAGTTTATCCTGTCAGTCGTCAAAAAGAAGCGTTCGGCAACATACTGGTTTCTTGATAAGTCTGAGCTATTTTAGTGTTTGTGTAGATCAGGAGATTAGTACAAAGCAAAGCTGACATGGTAAGTAATACTCCCAATTTATAAATATTATGTTTTTTTAATGGAATCATTGAACATTTGGTTAATCTCGCTAATACTAAAGCCAAAATGTACCCAGTCATAATGCCCGTCCAGGATCAACATATTTTAATTACGCTAAGACAGAAAGCATGAAGAAGGTTGAATACAAAGCAAATGCACTTGCATTTGCGGGACTAGATAGTTGTAAACATAATCCAATAATTAAAATAATTAGAAAAATTAGATTAATGATCAAAGTTTGATGTGTTATCGATCTATTAAAAATATTAATAAAAAGAAGTAATGAAGTACTACATGCATAAAAGATTTTTTAAACTAACAGTAACTAATAAAAAATTAATGTTGAGAAATTAGTAGCCGTGCAGATATTTTTCTATCAAAGCCACATTCGAATGACCTCTCCGATTCCTACACCAATGCTTGACTTTCCCTTGTAAAGTTTTGTAAACTCTATTTCCACTTTAACTAAACAACAAAAACGATATATATTTAAAATATGCAACATTGTATGCCCCAACCCCATACTTATTTTTAATTAAGTAAGTTTAATTATTTAAGATGATTATTATCACTGGTTGTGGTGGCAAAGGTGTGTTGGGCAGGTCGGCCTTAAATGAGAAGATTCGTGATGGAGCCTTCAAAAACACTTTCTTGACTTTGGAAATAATATCGGTAACATTTCGAAAACGTGATCTAATATTTTATGCAACCTTATGAACAGCATGCGCCAGACAAGTCACGTGAATTAACTTGGTGTAGAATACTTTTAAGCTCGCTGCCACTTTCAATATGTAGGCCGCACTGTCTGTCAGCAACAACAAGAATCTTTCGTCGTTGTTTTCTGATGGCCACAGGACACCTAATAGTGTAAACAATATCCCGTCCTAATTCATGTGTTCATGAAGGAGGCGGGACATTACAATTCGTTTACCTATGTTGCGTCCCCTGATTGCAGCTTGAAATAACTAATGAAATCCATCCTCTCTATAAACCTCTATAGTTATCCAACCTCTATGTTTTTTGTTTGTTTTGTTTACCATGGCAATCATTGTAAGAAGATATAAATGAAAAGGACGCGAAAAGAAAAGTGACGCGCTGGTTTAGCGACATGGAAAAAAAATGTGAATGAATGTAAATAAAAAGGATTGGATTTGAAGTACGAAGTTTGACGTTCTATCAGCGAGCGCCGGTTAAAGTCGAGGACTGGACCTCAATTTTCTCTGAAACGGGGAAGATTGTTCATTTTTGAAGACCTAGAAGTGTGTGTGCTACAGACATTATCAGAGAAGGGTATGCAACTTGTGTTTGGCATCATACCTCAAATACTACAGGAAAACGCGTGAGATGTTTTTATTATTATTGACAGTTCAGGACCACTAATTCACAGTTACCACCAATGTATATGTTATTTTACTTAAAGCCTTTTATGCCGCAATTTTTCATGGCTTAGATTTTATAAATTACTCTGGTACCGGATAGGTAGGACATTCTTTTAAAATAACAACTGCCACAATTAAAATAAATAAATAAATATATATATATATATATTATATATATATATTATATAATACTATTTGAGTATTTGAATCTTAGATATTTAAAATTTCACTATATTTATTATATGACTTTTTTCTTTACTTATATTTTGGTTACATTTTTGTTCCACCCTTCTGGTGAGATTGTTGGTCCCTTTTCAAGCTCATAATAAGAGTAATTTAATTTGTGAGTATCACTTAACTCACTGGCACCCACTCGTTTATTTCACTAGAATTTAGAACTTCGCGACGAGCTACAGCATTACCGTGGATACATATCAGTGGGTAAGTTTACCTGGTAATTATGTCTATCACTACTGGGCCACATTAAAGACACAAAAATATCCTTCCTTGCTACATCACCACGGATACCTCGAGAGGTTAGAGTCTCGGTTTTTTTTAGGTGCTCTATCGACTGAGTTGGTCATTGTGGGAGTGAGGTTTTTATACAACCCTCCCTATAACGTTACAATATAAACAAATAAACTTATCTATAATTATAATTTTTACAGGACTAACACTGCGAATCATTAAATTAACACTTGTGCAATTACATTATATACTTAAGAAATGGATCACGAACATCTATGGCAATTGTCGAGCTGTTGGTTGCCTCAAGTATCTTTGAAACAACCAAGTGAGGTTTCCCAGGACACGTAGAGTTTAGTTTTCCAACAACAACATTTGCAACATATCTGCCACAGCGGTCAGTGGTTTCATAAATTGTAGCCCAGATGTATGATTCTAAAATATCTTCTCGGATTTTCTCAACTGTCTTGAATGAAATAAAAAGTATGTTTACTGTAAATAGTTTAAATCAATACAATTCAGTTAATATTTTTTAATATCAGAAAGAAAAACTGCTATTGTAAAAACTTACGGATAAATATGTTGAATGCAAGTAGTGTTTCCTCAGAGTTGATTCATCTGGTATCTTTATGTTGCTATATTTGTTGAGAAAAGCATTTAAATCTGGATTCTCCAGCTTCTTTCTAGGAATATTTGAGGCTACAATCGCAGAGCATAAGTCAGCAGAAAATCGCTCTTGGGTTTTATCGGTATCGTTAACTTTAGGAAAAAATAGTTGAGATCCTGTTTTCTTTCCGGAATTCTTCATATGTATTACAGTATTTTTGTGTTGTTCTAGGTGATACTTCTTCTCGTATTATACCTAAATAATAAAAATGGAAATTTTCACCCTGTAATATAAGTGGATTCTTCAATAGCAAATAATCGTGATTTACTTTTTAACAATAGACAATATATTTAATAAAAACCTTGACTTTCAAAATTAATAATTTCATTTCCCCTTTTGAAAAGATAACTCCTTGGAACATAGCTGACAAAAAAATATTTTTCCAACCGTTGTGAAATTCCTATCACCCCAGTCCACTGTTTGAATAATACACTTTTACACGATTTCTCTTTAGGCATTTTCTACTAGTTCAATAATTTACACTGAGTCCAATACAAAGAAATATTAGTGAACAGATATGCACATCTAACAACAGCGTAATATACACAACCACTGAATGAACTGACACTGTTGTGCGCTAGAAGAAAATCTTTGTTGCCGGACTGACCAGTCTGTACCAATCAGACCAATGGACGCATGGGTTTTTCCTACCTATCACGAGTATCCACTTGGTGTAACCTAAGGGTGATATTAATGGGGTGAGGGGAGGGGGCAGCCACACGTATTTAGAAAGAAAAGAGGGTGGGAGGAAGAGAGAGAAAGAAAAAAGCACTTTAAGGCTCCCATTTGTAAAATAGGCACTAAACAATGAAATAGGCATTTATAGACACTAAAAATGTTATCACATTATCTTCGCAATCATCGAAAATAAAATTATACCCCAATAGTCTACTTTTCAAAGCATAGGAATAAAAAAGGCATTTAGGGCAAACTCCGCCCCCTACTGATCAGAATGGACGTTTGAATGTGTAGTTTTTCAGCAATGACCATCATCCTATCGTAACTCTAAAAATCAAAAGTTCTATCTAAAATTGATATCTGAATGTATGGCTGTATAGATTGGATTGACCGGATGATGTATTTCAATTCGATATAATGAAAACATTATTGACTTTAAATGCAATAGATGCACATCTTTATTCGCCAAACATCTAAAACTTTTTGGGCATCAACATAATTTAATAACTGCATAAAAATTTTCAATCCTCTTTAAAATGACTAAATATGATATTACGGAAAACCTACACATCCAAAGAGTAATTCTGAACAGCAACAACACTTTATTAGAACAGCAAATAACAAGGGTATTTAACTCTAATCATAGAAGATTACCGACTACCTGTTTACTCATGACAACTGTCCTGCTATATTATCAATCAAACACAATTGAACATAGAAATTTATGTTAAACTATTAGAGTTTGTTATTCAAGTTTATAATCAAATACTCGGCCATTAGGTATTCGAAAATATACGAAATGTTGAGTCTTTGACATCTATTATTATTATTATTTATTATTATTATTATTTTATTGATAGAATTTAAAAAATTTATAGAATATATGTTGTACCATAATATGGTCATCTGCTATGTAAGTATGGTCATACGGCCCACCGGTTGCGGACCACTCTTTTCGTGGAAGATCTTTTTACACTCTAAAAAAAATTAATGGTTATGTGATTGGTATTAGAGTGCTGCTTTAATCCTATTTAATTTCGTAATTAATACCATGACTTCTGTATAATGTAGAATATTATATGGATGGCGACAGTTAGGAAACATTTTACGCAAAAACTCACTCAAAACTACAGTCCGGACTTCAAGCTCGAAACGGCCCATCATTGGTAAAACAATTAACGATATTAACGTCTATTCTGCGTGACCACCGATATGTGCTACGATCATAATACACTCCATATTTAGGGTTTAGAATAAATAAAAGATAAATATACGATTACAATTCTGAGACAAAGCCTTCGAATCAAAATATTAAGTTAATTTTAATTATATAATTTGACAAAATCCTTTAAGAAAATGTGTATACTGTCAAAAAATTATATTTTATTCATTTCCAATTACGTACTTGCTGGACTATATTTATAAAATAGTATTTTAACAATATTATATGACGTGTATTATTTGTATATAAAATAAATCTAACATCTTATTTACAAAACTCCAACAATAAAATTATTCTTACAATCGACCCAATAATGTACGTTCGTTTCCAAGGAAATGACTGAAATAAACCATAACTTCATTTGTGTATTTCGTTGACTGGCTTGTAATAAGATTGGCTCGATCCCCAATTCCTTTGAATTATCGACAAGCTGTTGTATTTACAATTTTGTTGAGGATTACAACGAAGGTTCTTCTTACCATCGTAGAATAATAAGTGTAAAACTAAGCCAAAACACTATAAACTAAATCCCTAGCACAACTTCCTTCCAGGGAAAGTTTATTGTGATATGTAAAAGAACATTGAAAGGTGTAATAAAATACCATCCCGGAAAAATTGGTAAAAATCTTTCGCTATTAGTCTTAAAAATTCCCATGTTTTGATATAATAAGTTGCTTCAGAAAATGAACGTTAATTACCTCAAATAAACAAAACTATTTATTTCCAAAGATATCAACAATATTGTAGTTAAATACTAAAATTGAAAAATGTTAAAATTATTTTTATTGGATTATACTTACAAAGTGTCTTATCATAAATTAGTTAGTATTCAAAAGTATAAAACTACTTTCTTACAAGTTTTTTGCACCAATTGCATGATAAATCATTTCTAACATATTATTATAGTCTATTACTAGAAAGCAATTCTATGATTTTTACCACATTACACTATTTAATTATGTTGTAAGATAAGAGCTAAATGAGCCAAACAATAAACACTTATTATTTTATATTTCTTATATCAGTGCCATTTTACTTGATATATACATTGCTTGAAAAACCCGCTTTGGTGGTCTAAGGTCTAAGGCGTCAGTCTTGTGTTAGACTGGCATTACGAAAACGGGGAGATCAGGGTTAGAATTCCAATAGACCCTACTGAGGGAGGTTTTCATAATTGTTTTTCAACCCAGATGAACCACTACTACTTCTAATGTGTTTTTCCTTCCATTAGAGTAATTATAGTCCAGTATTTTATTGGACTCTTTACGGGTTCATTTTGAGCTAACTGAAATTTGGTATGTTTTTTCATGTGTTACAAATAATGTATTAAAAGTACCCGTCAATTAATTGTACAGAAAAATTCTTCAACACATAATAAGTCTCAAAAATATATTTTAAATAAATATCACCTTATCTATTGGTTCAATGAATTAAAGTTCTTTATTCAACTATGTGGATTGTAAGAATTCCTACAAAAAAGTTTCGATACGTCTCTCTCGTATATACAACTATTTCTACGTATTACTGCTTATAAAACCTATATACCTATACTATAACTTTAATAATGCTACTCTTTTCACTTTATTATCCCCTGTAGACCATATCCACGATTTCATCACATTCTATGAATTAAGTTTCTTCGTTTTCCTCCTCGTTTACTTCTTGTTTTATTGTTTTTATTGTTCGTTCTAACATTAGTTTCAACTTGTTCCTAATTTTGAGAATACAAATCTTCTGGCAAAAAATTCATGGCATTTCATAGTCTTGATTTAATACCTCTATAGTTATTTTTTCTTGTGCCCCATCTAAAGATTCTTCATCTAGTGTAGCATTGATGAAGGATTGACCACGACAATTACCATAAATTGCTGAATAGTGTCAACCTATTTTTCTACAATCACACGTTGGTACACAAACTTTTACAGTTGAAGAAAATCATATTCAAAAGTGAAACTGGAGCAGGAGGTTGTGATGATCTATTTGGTTCCAAAATTTTAATTTTTTTTAGCCATCTCCAGTATTCAGGATTTAACTCATTAGCTAACAAAGTTTGCACTTAATAATAAACCTGATATTGGTGTCGCTGAACTGCGCTCTCTGTTCAAGCCAGAAAAACAATTTATTTTGATTTTGTGTTCAAAGGGCTAATTTGATATATACGAATTCTGTTTTACTGGCTGGTGAAGGGACACACAACATGAAGTTATAAAAAACGATGCATATGATATAAAAATATTCTTGTATTCACAAACATAGTTTCATTTAAATTATTTACTATAAAAAATAAAACAACAATAATATGTATCTAGGAAACCATTATTAAAATATATTGAAATACATCATGTTTCCTGGCAACAAATACTAATCATTTCTTGATTTAAATAAACGAAATAATGTGATAAATGAAGCTGAGATTTATAAAGAATATAAACGACAATATTACACGTAATACTGTAATATAATAAAATCCACGACATTTTGGGAGCCTCACATACGAGTATAAGAGAATAAAAAGACAATGAGTGATATAATCACCCAAGATGTAAGCATATCATCAAGTGGTCGTACCACGGACAAATTACAATAACTGACAAATATAAAATAACAAAAACCGACTAAACTGTTGTAGGCCCTTCTCAGGGCCAACAACATACTTAAATAATGGACAAGCTAGCAGAGCTTGGTCGCGCACAACATAAACGACACCAAACCCAGGACTGGTCTAGGGATCTAAATGATGAAGACGTTGATGTGGAACTGACGGACGATGAGACGCAGGACAGTGAATTCACGGAAGCAACTATTCTAAAAAGGAAATTACTTTTTAAAGCTATGGAGGATAAACCACCAAAAGCAATTAAAGTGACCAACCAATATCAGGTACTGACAGTTCAAGAAGAGCCTATGGATATCATAGAAGTACCAAACAAAAGCGTGAAGGACGACAACTCCAATACTCAAAAACAAAAAATACCACCTATTGTCGTATCAGGGACGACAAACTACTCCAAAATTTCAAAGACGATGAAGACAAATATGACAGGAACTTTCAAGATATTTTACATAAAAGACGGGCTTAAAATTCAAACTTCAAACCTAGAGGACTTCAAGGCTCTCCAAACCTTTCTCAAACAAGCCGGACAACAGTACCATACATTTACGCTCCCGAGAGACAAACCCCTAAAAATTGTCATCAAAGGGCTCCCACCCAACATGCCCACCGACGAGATAAAAGAGGAGCTACTTACAATGGGATACACAGCATCTGACGTCAGACAATTTACATCAAGGTCACAAGCAGAAAATAGCACACAAGATAACATCAAATTACTACCAATTTTCATTTGTACTCTCACAAGAACTGACCAAAACTACAAACTCTTTCAGGAAAACTACATTAACAACACCAGAATCAAAATAGAGCATTACGTGCAAACACAAAACTACATCTTGCAATGTCACAGATGTCAAAAATTTGGACATTCCAAAAATAACTGTGCCAATAACCCTAGATGCGTCAAATGCCTGATGCCGCATTTGACCTCTGACTGCCAAAAGAAAGACCCCACAACTCCTGCTAAATGTGTGAACTGCGGAGGAGACCACACCGCGAACTATTCCAAGTGCCCCGAATACCTGAAAATGATAGAGAAAAAGATTGACCAAAGACAGAAAAAAAATGAAAAGATATCTACCTCCACACAAAAACTGACACCAACAAAAACTGACTTCCCGCCACTACCAAGCAAAACTACGCAACCAACCAAACTCAGCGGTTCATCACGATCATACAGAGACACCCTACTTAACACACGGAACGACCCACAACAACAGAAGGAAGAAGAACAAACGACCCCTTTTGACTTTAAAGAGATATTGACAATCTTTAAAGAGATGAATATATGTGGTTTACTCAAACATCTAAAAACTTTTCTATCAAGAATTAAACAGGCAGAGGATAAAATGTCCAAACTTATGATAATACTTGAAGCAGCCACTGACTTTTACTTTGGTGCCAATGACGAGTAAAACACAAGTAATAGATAAAAATCAACTCAGAATTCTAATATGGAACGCCAACGGGATTATACATCAGAAGCACGAGTTTGAGGAACTATTAGTAACCTACGGAGTTGACTTGGCGCTTATATGCGAAACGCATCTAAAGACAGACCAACGATTTAACATCACAGGACATAACATCTACAGGACGGACAGGGAACACAGAAAGGGAGGAGGTACGGCTGTCATAATAAAAGACTATCTACCGCACTACAGGGCAAACATCAACGACACGGAAAACCTCGAGGCCACAGCCATATCAATCAGCACGAAAACAGGTCATATTAACTTTGTGGCGGCTTACAATCCACCGACAAAAATCCTACTGAAACAAGACAGACAGCATTACATCATCTGACAACTATTTTATTGGTGGCGATTTAAATAGTAAAAACACGTTGTGGAATAGTAGGATCACAAACAGGAACGGAAGGATACTAGAAGACCATTCGAATGAAGCAGAGTACAACATCATACCACCAGACACTCCCACCCATTATCCCGGAAACCATCTCCATAGACCGGACATACTAGACATAGTTCTAACAAACCTAAAAATAATGCCAGACACCCTTACAGTACTCCAAGAGCTTGACTCTGATCATAATCCTCTGTTATGCGAGTGGGAAGTAAATTTACAGCACCAAACTAACTGGCGAAATCCAACTATAAGCACAACTGATTGGAACAAATTCAAATTAGACCTACAAGAGGCCCTACCGAGGAACCTAGACATCCACACTGAACAAGACATTGACGCAGCCGTAGACCTCTTCACAACAACGCTCCAAGAAACCTACAAACTTAATACTACGATCTCACGAAAACACCATGACTTCAGAGTTGAACATCCGGCACTAAGCTATTTACTAGCCCAAAAAAGGGAGGCCCGTAGGGATTGGCAGCGACTAAGATCACCAAATGAACGCATCAGATATAACCGTCTAAAGGCAATAGTGAAAAGAACCGTAAACCAGATCAGGAGAACAAACTTTAACACTTTCGTCACTGACTCAGCCACTAACATGCAGGAAACCTGGACTATAACAAAAGTACTGAAGGGGACCTCGAAAAAGACAAACACGCCAGCCATCCATGGACAACAGGGGATGGCATACTCCAGCCTGGACAAAGCTAATGCAATTGCTCTAACACTTGAAGACCAATTTAAACCTAATCCCGTACACGAGCAAAACTTCAACAGAGACGTCACCAGAGCCGTACACACCTACATTCAAAGACCTCTGACAGATTTACCCGCCCCCATCACAGAACAGGAAATCCAAACCACTATAAAGCAACTAAAACTGAAAAAAGCACCTGGACTAGACGGAATCAAGAACGAGTCGATAAAGAACTTACCTAAAGAAGCAATAGCCCACCTAACACAAATATTTAATGCATCCCTCAAAATCGCCTATTTCCCAAACACCTGGAAAGAGGCCAAGGTTATATCTATTCCAAAGCCAGGCAAGAACGGCATCTTTCCCCAAAATAGGCGACCTATAAGCCTACTAAGCACGTTAGGCAAACTATTTGAAAAACTTATACTAACGAGACTAAAAATACATTCAGATGCACACAAGATAATCCCGGACCTCCAATTTGGATTTAAAAGTCACCATTCAACAATCCTTCCGCTATTAAACTTCATAGAGGACGCCACAGACAGTTTCAATAACAGACAGTACCTAATAGCCATATTTCTGGATATCGAAAAGGCGTTTGACAAGGTGTAGCATCTCGGCCTCATCCAAAAGATGGTAACATTTAACTTTCCAAGGGGTGACGTGCAACTGATTTACAGCTACCTGTGCAATAGAAAGTTCCGAGTCTCTGTTGAGGGCACACTATCGGGGGAAATCCAAGCAGAGGCGGGAGTACCACAAGGGTCGGTGCTGGCTCCCTTCCTATACAACATTTACGTGGCTGACGTTCCGACCAAGGCAAAAATGACAATCCGACTATTCGCTGACGATACCTTGATTTATACAAGAGAGAAAAACATCTATTATGCGTCGTTAGCCGTACAAAGGTACTTAAAGACGTTTGAATCATGGCTATCAAAGTGGAGGATAAAAGTGAACGCGACAAAATCCATTGCAATGGTTGTAGCCAGGAAAAGACAGATGCCACCGGCCAACTTTACTATATACGAAGAAGATATACCGTTCAAGGATGACGCCAAATACCTAGGAATCTACATAGACAAGCGACTAACATGGACTAAACATATCACCGAGACCTGCAAAAAAGCAATAGCCGTATTCATTCAACTCTATCCACTGCTAAAAGGAACACAACTAAGCCAACTAACAAAAATCACCATCTTCAAAACTGTAATCCAGCCGATTTTACTCTACGCCTGTGTAGGATGGGGATATGCAGCTAAGACGCATCTCAAGAAGCTACAAACAGTTCAAAACCGAGTACTCAGGACGATAACTGGCGTAGACATGAGAACAAGGATTGACCACCTACACGTTATGACCCGAAACAAGATGCTTGCTGAGCTCTTCCAGGAAATGAGAAACAACTTCTACGAAAAAGCAGGAAACCACGATAATCCCATTATCAGAGCACTGGGGGACTACGATCCACATGAACAGAGGTCATACAAACGTCCAAGGCTGGAGTAGATCACCCACAACTTCACAATCAATTCCATCCTTCATCAAATGCAATATAAACTAATCAAACATGTATTTTTTTCAGGTAATCATTCACAACCTCACAAATCAATTCCATCCTCCATTAGATATAAGTTCATCAATTCACTTTTTCACCCTCATTCCATGAGGATAAGGGCTAGCGTATGCTGCCTGTAACTCACAAAGCAATACAGCCCTTTCACAGGTGACCTAGCTTGGCGCTTCTGCCAAGGTGGATATCTTGTGTCGGGCTACAAACCAACTCAAACCGTGTACTTTGTACAATTAAATCATAGGTACCAAGTCATATAATATTAAGTTCATGCAACGAGGATAAGGGTCTGTGAAAACAACCTGTAACTCGCATATCAAACCAGCCAAAACTTCCCAATGCTTGTCAATGCCTCTATTGGCAAGTGGGGAGGTTAGGGCAACAGGGGCAACCCACAATCACCCAAGATACTCTGCCATCTTTTCAAGGTATTTCTTGTTAAAAACACGTACTTTCTGTAGGAATCTAACACATTGGTACCTATTTATTATATTGATACTTTATAATGAGTCGATAAAGGATAACTGAAACAGTGATTCCTGGAAGTCTAAATCGCTAATACCTGGTCATTATTACAACTATAAGAATTACAAATTTACTGTGTTTGTTTTATGTGAATAGTGATATTTTTATGTGTATTCTACCAGCCATTATTAGCATTAACTTAAAATAAAGTAGTATCAATTATTTGGTTGATTATTAAGTTACCACATGTTGTGAATGTGGGGAATGCCAGGCCGCCACCGTGGTTCGGATTCCACGCTAAACTGTAGGTCCTTCATTTCATCTCACAATCACCCTACCATTACACATTAGCGTAAGTGCGTATAACCCGAACGGGTAGTAAGACGCGGTGCTAATAATAATAATTATAATATTAAGTTACCTAGTAGAGACTGATTTTGATAAATCAACGTACTCGTGTTTTAATCCCTTTAGTTTATGTGGTATTTATTAAAGCGTTAGGTTAACAATTTTACAACCGTATATAAAACCAACCAAAGCAGTTTTATCCGGTCACTCAAATAAAATAGAAAAAAAATACATTTTTTACAGATTTTTTTTAAGAACAAAGAAGTGAAATAATTAACTAAGATCATTGACGTACATTTAGAAAACAGGAGTACATTTTTTATTTTTAAATTGGAATCTGGAAAATTAAGCAAGTTGACAGTTAAAATTTAAAATTAAATGAATGTTTGAAAACTTGGTTATTGTTTTATTTTACCATTTTAATGGCTGCATAGTTCTTAGTGGATTTCAGTTAAAGCTTGAATATCCGACTTTATGATCGTCAAGTTCAGGCGCAAGTCTCCTTTGAGGCAAATGTCCAACTTATTTCTTTGTTTGTGAGGAGCTGGACCATAGAACTAAATCCTTTTTCAACTAAATATGTTGACGGGAACAAGATGAGAAGTGATTCAGGTTTTCGCTTAATTGTGGATAAGTGTCCAAAAGCTTCACCCAGAATAACTCGTAATTGTTCTGCTTGAAAATGATTTTCGCCTCACAGTCATACTTCAGATCTAGAAACTCTGTCTGCAAAGAGTTATCAAGCTTATCCACAGCTTCAAACGAGACTGGATATAGAATCCAATCTGAAATTTGTAAATTGGTCATATCTTCAAATCTTGATTCCATATCAGTTTTTAACTAGTCAAGTTGATCAGTAAAAATTAGGATTTTGTCTTCTGGGAGTTCAGGAGTCTCGTTATCTGACACTGAACACTTTTTTAAGGGTCGGAAACGGAATAATCAGCTTTTTACGGCCAATAATTACCTTGTGAATATCAAACTTGGCTATGAATAATGAAATAATTCCTTTGGCCATGATAAGGTTCATCATTTTATTTGAATCCTTATATTGACTTCGTTCATTTTTTCAAAAGTATCTGTAAGGTATGAGAGTTCCATTTTGCGTTGCTTCAAATTCTCACTTAAAACAGGATCAGACGTGTCGAGAAACTCACTAAAGGTGTCAAATAATTCGAAGAAACGGCGCAAATGGTTTCGTTTGGAAAGCCACCTCACGTACGTATGTAGAAGCTAGCGATCGAATTCCTCATCATTTTTTGGAAAAGTTGTCGGAACAGTCGGTCATTGAGGGAATTTTTTTCAGAGCTAAGTGTTGACGATGAATGAACGAGTGAATAGTGATGAACTCTGGCACTTCTTTCTAAAGGTGGGCTAGAAACCCAGCATAACGACCTGACATGGCAGGATCACCGTCTGTTGCGTAAGCGCTCACGTTTGTTAGGGGAATCTCTTTTTCCTCAAAATAATCTTGTACCACTTTAAAAATCGACGATCCCTTCGTATCAGTGATCAAAGTTCTAGCAAACAACATTTGTTCGGTAATTTCCTTTTGTTCAATGATAAACCTCACATAAGCTAATAAAATTGCTTTGTTATCAATCACAGTTGATTCATCAATCCGCAACGCAAATTTTTTCCCCCAACAAATTGATGAGTTTGGATTCAACGTCCGTGGCAATTTCGTCAATTCGCATGGAAACAGTATTGTTGATCAAAGGAACCGATTGGCTTAACTTATTACTAGGGCCCTCGCCTAGATGATTTCAACAATTTTTTTGGTAGCCGGTAAAATATGAGTTTCACCAATTGTAAGAGGTTTACCACATTTAGCGATCAATAAAGACACCTCGTAAGAAGCAAGAAGACCTTTGTCAAGATCGGTTGCTGTTTTTTTAAATAATTCACTTACATTAGGCCATTTATCAGCTTTAGCTTTGAGGTGTTGTAAATAACTAAGTTCTTTACTCATTTTATCTCTATGTACTCTTGATAAATTATCTTTCATTCGTGAAGGCTTCATGGATTTATTACTAGTAAATGTTTTATCACACAAAATACAATGTGGAAACTGCACATTTTGCGGTGACGTGATAAAACCGAATTTTAATACTCAGCTGAGTATTGACGACACGTCTTTTGAACCGAAGTTATCCATAGTAAACGTCTCCTTAAAGAGACACATAGAACACCCTAGATATAATGGCAACAAAGATTATAGGTAAAAATGACTAATCGTTGATGCAACATGAAAAGAAAATAGTTACCCATACATGATAAGTTTGCATAATATGCCAACCCAAGGTGGTTCATAAACTCCTGTAATAATCGTTCTTATTGATTACTAATCTAATAAAACATGAACAAATTTATATCAACATTTATAAAATCTGGCTATTCAGAGAAATACAAAATGAAAGACCCTGCATTAATTAAAAATTGTTTAAGTGCACTTAAACTACCAACATCAAGTTGGGGTTGGCAAATATTAAATAGGTATTTATACTACACAAAGTACTCCCTTGCGCCATGCAGGTTCAACCATTGCTGATGTGCCATTTTGGCGGGCTTCTGTAGAGGTCCTCTTCCAAGCGCGGGTTATCTGAAGTATGTGTGTGTACAGGTATTATATTTGCACTCTTAAGATAAGTATTCACTTGAGCATTTTACTTGGAATGAAAAGAACAAGCCTAACAATCCGAACGTGCTCAAACAAATGATTATTTAGAATACTCCGAGCATTCGGATCGTTTGCTGGTACTCGGCTTGTTCCCGCCAATTTTGCCTTGAACAGGACAACTCGGGCTCAGTCTCAAAAATGAATTGATAGTGGCAGCAGGTTCTATCTTTGTGCTGTATGCATTGATTAAAAAGAATAAACAGAAGGACACGTAAATGTTGATAAGGTGAACGTTTTGTAGGTGGCAAAATATAAAACTTTTAATGGGATTGGACTTAGGACATTTCCGAAATTTCAACCAAATATCATCTAAGGACTCTGAGACTTTGGTTAACCTTGACGGCCATAAAATTGCCAATAAGGACACAAATTTCGGTAAAGCAATATCGGTGAAAGATTATTTGGCACTAACGTTACGTTTTTTTGGCAACTAATTTGCAAGCTTGCAAAATCTCAAATATTCTTATGTGACCGTCGCATCTCCATCACTGCAAACACTCCAAACGGTCCAAACAGATGCTAAAACACATCCACTGAGCAAAGGTGAACAACTGACTTACTTTGAACATTTCCAAAAAATCGACAGTTGTTCAGTTCCATTCAGCGCGTGTTCTCAGAGTGGTGCGCACTTGAGCATTTTACTCTGAACGAACCGAACGCGGACGAACGAATGTCCAAGTGAATATGCACTGTTATATATTCAAACAAAAGAAGCGCAAGATTAATGAAGGGGGAAAAAGGTCTGGATAGCTCGAGTATATTCTGGAAGTGACAGTCTAGGCTTCAGCCTTTAGTGCCCTACCGAGCCACATCACTTATCTGACAGGCGAGAGCCATGTGTTCAAATCGAGCGGTTCAAATCGAGCATCTAATTGGCTGGAGACGACGTCTAGGATAACGTCTTAGAGATAATATCAGAGAGATAGTGAGTCAAAAGCTGTTTTGTATGTTGGTAGAGTGACTCTTATACTGCTTTAGTCATAACAATATACTGTGTTTTTTTTTAAATGATTTTCATGGAAGGAAATTTTTCACTTTTATATCCGAAAAGTCAGTGGGAGTGAAATAAATCTAAAGATGACAAGTCATTTACATCGCCATTCATACTATATGCCAAATATATTCAAAGATATGTATGATACAAACATTGGTAATAACCCTACTATTAATAAACTTAATAACTATAAGCCCTATAATTATTTTTTATTATCGTGTTTTTTCACTTTAAAAAATCTTCTCAAAAGTAATAGCGAATTACTATTAATCCTGAGTTATTTTATCTTAAACAATATTTAAAAAAACTCAAATGACGTTTGATACACTTTAAAGGATATGTACTTCTTCAGTACATCTTTTAAATACATTGATAAGCCCATACTGGTTACATAAATTACAAGGAAAAGGAAAATGTTGAAATAAGATAGAACAATGAACAATAAATCACTCGCCAAAGATTGTGTGAACCTTATTCTGATATGTTAATCCTAGATCCTGTATCCAACTCAGTTTAAGGAGACCCTAGATCCTGTATCCAACCTCCATGTTTAAGGAGACCCTAGATCCTGTATCCAACTTAGTTTAAGGAGATCCTAGATCCTGTTATCATTGCTTTGTTCTATGTTGCTGTTGACAAAAATATTCGCCGTTGCCATGCTAAAAATGTATCAATATAATAATAAATAACTAGTTCTTGCAATATAAATATTCTTTTAATTTCTACAATTTATGGGCCCAGATTTGAGCTCAAAATTAATTAATTAACTGATTCTAAAACTGTAGTAAGTTATTTTAGTTTAAATGAAAGTATTGACTTGTGCTCGATGATTGTGAAAGTGTTCTATTTCGCGCGGCTATTTAAAAAATAAGTTGTTTTTTCGTCATAGTGAATTTTGTAAGCTATCATATCGAGCCAATTAAAAAAGATAACTACGATACTTGGAAGCTTCCAGCAAAAGAGGTTTTGATAAGTGGGTTATGGAAATGTGTTTCTGGTCAAGAAAAATGCTCCACAACCAATGATTATGACGTAATGAAATGTAAAGAACAAGATCTCAATGCAAGGTCAGATCTAACCTTAATTATATCACCCAGTGAACTTATACATATTAAGAACTGTAAGTTTTCAAAAGATGTGTGGGTTACGTTATCAAAACTTTATCAAAGTAAAGTTACCACTAGAAAAGCCACTTTATTGAAACAATTGATCCTTCAGAAAATGAATGAATGTGACGACATACGTAGTCATTTAAATAAATTCACTGACGCTGTTGGTAGAATTAAAGAGTTGGAAATCAGCATAAGTCCTGATATTTTAAGCATAATGATGCTTTATAGCTTATCTAAATCCTTTGAAAATGTTAGAGTAGCAATTGAGTTCACTGATAACGTGCCTACCCAAGAGGACTTAAAAATCAAAATAATTGAAGATTTGAAACCACAAGCAAAAATGAAAGTGTGCCCTCGGATGACGCTTTTTTCGAAAAAAATCTAAACAAATAAAAGAACAAAGATCGTTCAAGCTATTTTCAAAAACCTACCAATGTTCCCTCAACCTCTCCATTTAAATAGAAGTGCCACAAATGTGGACGGATCGGCTTTAAGGCCGTGAACTGTTGGAGTGAAAATAAAAAAGAGGAGTCAACTTTCAAAGTGGAAGAACAGTGCCTTTTCTTCTAATTCAGGTGGTTCTGAATCTTCATCATGGTGCATTGACAGCAGATGCACTTCACATATGTGTAGACATAAAGATAGTTTTCAGGACTTTGTACAAACCCTTCATGGGACTCTTAAACTTGCCCTTGAGAATCATACAGCTTCTATTATTTGTACTGGCCTAGTTAGAATCAAAATGCAAGATTCGAACAAAATTAATTTGCCTAACACATTGTTTGTAGCAGGTCTGACCATAAACCTACTATCAGTATCCAAAGTGACAGATAAAGGGTTTGATGTCTTGTTCAAAAAGAAAAAACATTAGTGAAAGGTCTTCATGGCAATAGAGTATTAGAAGCTAAGAAGTCAAATGGGCTATTTTATGATGATTTTAAGGCTGTAGAAGTAATAAATAAAGTGCACGAAGAACATGAAATAGAAAAATGGCATAGAAAAATTGCTCACTTAAATGAAGTAGATTTAAAGTTGGCGTGCAAATATGCAATATTGGAAGGCTTAGATTTCAAAAAGAGTGATACGTTGAGTGATTGTGAGGTATGTATCAAAAGCTTATAGAATATAGATACCCAATGAAAGGAAAATCAAAATCACAAGATATGTCAGAGATTTGAACCAAAAAATTTTATGACTCAAAGGAAAGAAGAGGAGACAACGATGTAGTAATAGATGTTCAACCAAATGAGGACAACAAGGAAGTTATTAATGAGTAAAATATTGATGAAATATCAAGACCTAATAGACATCTCAGACCAAGAAGCGCAATATCCAGATGAAAACCAAGTACACTCAAGCACAAAACGTAACAGAAACTTACAATTTGAATGGATGATGTGTCATCCTATTGTGATGTTAAAGATGCATTAGAGGGATATGATGAAGAAGCATGGCAAAAAGCTACGAAAGAAGAAATAAAATCTCCCCTAATTAATTGAAACTTTAGAAAATGTAAATCGAGAAGAAGGTGACAATGTGATAGGTAGTAGAATGGCATTAAAAATAAATATACAGCCAATGGGCAGTTAGAGAGAGGGAAAGCTCGTCTTGTTGCAAAAAAATTTGCTCAGCGCCCTGGAATTGACTTTGTTGAAACCTGTGCTCCTCTCACTAAACTGAGCTCATTTAGAGTTCTTCTTGGAGTGGCACTTAATCAAGACATGAGAGTTACTCAAATGTATATTTCGACTGCCTTCCTCAATATTGAACTTGATGAAAGAATCTTAATGCAAAAACCTTACATGTTGAAAACATTTTTATGTGTCAAAATGATGGACAAAAGCCTCAACAAAAACCATTCTACATTTCTAAACGCTAAGAAGATGCTAGAAAAGCTTCGAAAGTTAGATAAGGACAAAGTATGCCTACTTAAAAGAGCAGTTTATGGCTTAAAACAAGCTGGTATGTAATGGTATAAAAGGTTGGACTTGAAACTATATCAATTGGGTTTCGTTACCTCACAAGCTGACCTTTGTATTTTCACATCTACTACTACTAAAGATGAAAGGAGGGGGGACAAACATTGTTGAGAACATTATAGTGACATCGAGAAATCAGCAACAGCTGAATGATTTAGGACAAGAACTAACGAAATCCTTCTAATTCGAAACCTTGGAGAACTACATTTTTGTTTAAGAATAGAGTTCTGCCACAAGGAAGGTATGATTTCAGCTTCGCAAACTCGACGCATTGAAGAAATTATCAAAGAATACAGAATGACTGACTGTAAACATGTTGCAACTCCAAAGGTACGCGGCATGAAGTTACAGAAGAATCCTAGAAATATCAAAAAATATCTTTATCAAAACTTTATTGGTTCACTCATGTATCTGTCTGTGGCTACTAGGCCAGACATAACACACACAGTCCGCTTCTTAAGTCAATACAACACCTGTTTTGGGAAAGAGCATTGGATGGCTGCCAAAGGAGTTTTGCTCTACTTTAAGGGAACCAAAAATATCGCACTGGTTTTCAAGAAATAGTAAATCACTTATTGGGATGGCAGATTCTGACTGGGCAACTGGAGAAGATAGAAGATCTTATTCAGGATACTGTTTCCAGTTTGCATTGACTTCCATCAACTAGGAATAAAGAAAACAGGGAACTTTGGCTCTGTTTACAGTGGAAGAAGAATACATGTCAATTACAGAAGCAGCAAAAAAAGCGATACACTTAAAACAGTTACTACACGACATGGGTGTGCCTCACCAATCAATTGAAATAATTAATGACAATTTGTATTCACAAAGTTTGAATAAGAATAACATCATAGGCTCAAAGTCCAACCATATTAGCATTAGAGAACAATTCATTAGAGAAAAAGTACAGATTAGAGACATCATCATCAACTACAAGCCAACGGAGACTTTGGAAGCTGATTTCTCACCAAGACATTGGCCTCTTCTAGGCATAGTCAATTAGTATGTGCTCTTGGACTTGGACAACGAGTCTGACGAGTGAGGGGAGGTGTTGAAATAAGATAGAACAATGAACAATTAATCACTCACCAAAGACTTGTGTGAACCTTATTCTGATATGTTAATCTTATATCCTGTATCCAACTCAGTTTATGGAGATAAAAGATCCTGTCATAATTGTTTGTTCTGTGCTGCTGTTGACAAAAATATTCGCCATTTTTATGCTTAATATGTATCGATATAGTAATAAACTAGTTCTTTCGATATAATTATTTTACAAAAGACCTCTCGGGAAAAACAGTAGTTATAAACAAAAATCTTACTCATCCAGTGAATTTTCATCTTTTATTTCTTTATTTACATTGGGAAAGAAACCATGATTGCTTGATGGTTTTATTTTCAAATAAGTGGTCTGAGGTCAGAGTTCCTGGCTGCAGATTAAGTTGTGCCGGGTTCAGTGGCTCCAGAATAACTTTAAAAGGTGTGAAGAGGAGGGGAGAGAGGCATACAACTTATAAAGAAAAAAGGAAAAAGATTTGAAAATAAAATTTGTTGGTAACCATTAGTTTATAGTTGGCGTTGCAAGGCAATATGGGTATACAATCATTTCTTGTATTTTGTAAATTTCTACACCATTCAAGCAGAATTTGTTCTTTATTTTCGGCAAATGTGTGAATTAAACTTTAGATTCCGTGAAGAGTGTGACTCTCTTTCTATACTTTTATCTAAGTTGATTAAATTTTTAAGAGACGCGGTTATTGTTTAATAATTATTGATTACCTTGTGACAACAGTCAAAGGTGAAGCGGCCTTAAACTAGGATCGACGCTAAGAGCTACTGTCATAAAAACAGTCCTGAACCACTCTACGATTCGTGGGTCAGTGTATTTCACCATTAGCAATGATTATGAAATAGTTTAATTATTTTAAATAATATCTTAGACTCACGCGGAACACTCTTATTATATAAAACCAACTTTATAATTCCTTTTAGCAAAGTAGTCATAGAAAAATAACAATATCGAAGATATTGTTAAAATGTGACTTATTTTCAAATTTGTATGCATTATTGTGGTAGATAGGGAGACGAGCCACACCAAATAGATCGCCCAAATAGCTTCCTCTCTTTCCTCACCATCCCTTCTCTCTAAGCTCCCTAATTCTCTTCTTCCTCTCTATATCTGTATGTCCTCTAACCTTCCACACAGTTCTTCTAGTGCAGAACCATAGATTCTCCGTCCGATCCATATCATCTTCAAGGACCTTAACTGTCATGGCAGTGTTTTTATCAATGACTACCAATTTCACTAGTATCAGAGGGAAAATCTAACGGGTCCATACTTGATCAGCTGGTGAGTCCTCCAACCCGCCAAACCCCTCACTTCTCTTCTTCAACAAAACTAGATTCGGTAGGCTTTAACCTTCACCCACATAGATTATTTGTTTCTTATCTCTTTCTCGCCTTCAAAAACGGTAGTTATAAAAGAGGTCAGCGTTTGGGTCCTAGCAATCCAAAAAACGCAGCCAGTTTTTTAATGAACTAATGATTTCAGTTTCAGTTCCTGGCAAAAACTAATGGTTGATGGATAAACCTTCTGATTGATTTTTTAACAAATGATTTAGCTTATTTTTACCCCCTTATCTACCCATTCCAATTAAACACGCTGATTGGTAATTGTATACAATAAATTGATGCAGTGTAATCTACAATGAAAAAGAAACTAATTGCTGGGACCGCTTCTTTTTCAAGATACTAAGAGAGACAGATCAAATAAAAACTACAATTATGTCATAGAGTCTTTTATTGACCTATGTAGTGGAACATTGTACGTTTATATTAGATGTTCTAAGTGTTCACAAATCACTCACAACGCAGATCTGCCCTCATGCACCATGACTTGTCGTGTTCATTGGAAATTGTGAGGCATATCCCGAATAGTATTCCCAGCATCAAAATTTGCATTCTGCAGAGTTCTTGTATCACGCAAGCCATGCAGCAGACCCATTACGTCCAAACAATCGCCTGGGATAGTATTATTCAAAATGTCTCACTGCATGGTCGTAATGTGCATATGCACCTTTATGAAACAATCATATGGCTAGCTGCGTTGCCAGCGGATTGTCGTCCAATGGTTAGGTAAGAATGTTCTTTATAAAGTGTTATTAATTGTCACTCTGTAGTCATGCAGGAATTTCATACAGCCTTAGTAGAATATCACCCACAACTCCCACCCAAACGTTGATGGAGAATTGATATTGCAATGGACCTCCAGGATGTCTTTTAGACTAGTGTCGGCCAGAATTTGTTAGTTGTGGATATTGCCAACGCAATTTCTAGTTAATCTTACTTCATCCTTTACAAGTATTCTACTTATGAATTGTTTATCTTTAGCGTGGTGTTGAATCATACACTCACAGAATGGCCCCAGTGTTCCAAATTGAGAGCCGTATTAAACTTCTGTACAGATTGTAATTGGAATGGGCACAGTAATGGGCCATTTACTGTTCTCCACATAAACATCTGTGACAGGTGATGACATGTGGCTAATCGCCGTATACTTGAATTCAGTTAGCGTTCCACAGAATGAAGATTACCTCTTCCAATGAAATGGACCTACGCATCGCAGCCTACCAGCGTTCGCCTTCACAGATCCAAAGTGACCTGTTTTCTTTAGACGATGATTCAATTCTACAAATTTCCTTGGATTTGGGTTTCGTTGGACAACTAAACATGCTACATATGTACGAGCAGAAGTAATGGAGTTTTGTCTGTCAGAAACTCACCAAAACTTATTATGTGAGGTTGTCGAGACTGGTTGTTGCGAAATAAAGACAGGATAGACAGTGCGTGGAATAGCAATGAGAGGTGTGAGAGCGAGGGTCGTGTAAACTGGTTATGTTGGTGCAAATGTGCGTAGCACATATTATGTTGGGACAACAAGAATGAGATTATTAGACCATGTGAGGTACAATAAATCAAATGTGGGATGAACACAAAATATACATTTCTTCATTTGAATGTGTAACCGGTTTCCCTCATGTTTAATTGCATAACACCTGATGAGATATCTAAGTTTGTGATACATAATCGTAAATTTCATAAAGTTACATATCTTGAATTTATATAGTAACTTTAACGGGTTACAAATGCTAATATTTTTTTTAAACAAATTTTCACGGATGATGAGCGTTAAAATAATACTTGGAAACGTGGGTACGCCATGGTCGCCATCTTGCTAGCATAGAAAACTTTTACACAAAAAACAACTTTATGTTCGCACCAAATTAGTTATACTATTCTGAAAACCAAACATTCCGTTATTTGTTTATTTCTTCCTAAAATAAACTGTTGTCATGTCAACAAAACAACTAAATGAATCAAAGTAAATCAATGTAGGAACCTATAGAAAATTGAATAACAGTATTGAAATCTAAGCAGTTTTGGTTAAAGAGAGTAAAAAAAAGGTCATTTGAAAAATATTAAATAAGTTGATACATAATTATAATGAATATAATTTAAAATGTGTCACTTAAAAATATGATAAAGAACTCCGTGACAACTAACAATATGAATTGGCTCCATATCTTTGGCGATCTTTGATGAAATAGGAATGCGCAAAATTAAAGGTCATCTTTGTTTGATAGCTTTGAACTAATATTACGTTTGTCATAGATGGAGGATTTATTATTCATCGTGATATATGGCATCAAGTTGATACTTTAGAGCATATTGTTGCAACGTATACTAATCATGTGCAGTTATATTTTGGTTCAATTGTTGTATTTGATGGATATAATTAAATCAGAAAGACTTTAAAATCTATAGAACTACATTGATCCTCCAAACATCGTGTATCAACCAAGGCTCTATTCGATGAAACTATGAATGTTATATCGAATAAATTAAAATTCCTTTCCAACACACACAACATAATCTGATTAGTCTCGATGTTGTCAGAAAAGTTAAAAACTAGTAATTTAATTGTTAAATAAGCTCAAGATGATGCCGACGTTTTGAATATTGAAACAAGACTCGATAACTCGTGTAAAAAGAAAAAATATATTAATATATATTATATATATATATATATATATTGTGACGTTATTTGCCACCCTACCTTGTTTTTCTCTATGTTTTCTACTTTTTATGAACAATTTCCTATTTATTTTTGCATGAATTTAAGCACTTCGAAGTTAGGCCCCAAGCTGGTTGCTGGCCTGACTAATAATACTATTTACATCTATTAAATTAAATAAAAGGACGGAAGAAACAACGTAACACTTTGTTTTAAATAATCTAAATAAGGAATTTTGATTTAAAGAAGAACACTTACCTTTTATTAAACATATTCATCATCCCGTTAAGAAGTCTGTTGACTTATTTATAATGAACGTCAGCCATGTTTGATTTCAACGCATGCGCAGTTCTATCAAACAAGTGAGTAGCGGAGCTGTTCTTAAAGAAGAGATAAAGCTCGATGTAAATAACTCAAAACAAGCGCGTTTTTCAATCCTGACAGATGGAAATAAACATTTAATTCTTTAAGAAAAAAACACTGTTCACTTTCATTACATACAGTTCAATATTTATGTTAAACCTGCATTTTATTTGATTTTCCCAGTCCATAGCCAACATTTATCTTTTGGTTTTACATATATATATATTTGTTTTCTCTTTGGAATTGGAAATAAAGAATAGAACCTTTTTAAATTTGGTTTTGGAAGATTTTTTTTATAATAGATGATGTCTTCTTCTTCTGAGTGGGTTTTAGAATGGAGCCAAATCTGCGGAGCTCCTAATTAAAATTATTTTAAAATCATTTAAATTTGGTGAATTAAAGTATACGTGGTAAAATGGAAAGCTAAGTGTGTGTACAAGAACTAGATGGTTTATTTTCGTTTCAAATTGCGTAAGAATTCAAACAATTACTAGAGTGTAACAAATCTCTGAAGTTGGTGTCAATATGGACTAATTCAGTGGTGAGGCCAAGCCAACTCTTCAACTATAAATTATTATAATTTTTTTTTTGTTTTTCCTATAAAATAAGTATTCATTTACTTTCAGAAAGACAGACTAATGTAGAGAATTAATTAACACTTCATTTTTTGTCTAATTATTAAATTTTTATTATTATATATTCTTTTTTTGGGGGCTCGTCTAAACAATACTGTTCTATACTTTGTTAAATTAGCATTATAGTTACCCGGAATTCTTTAGGTAGGCTTGGGATGTGGTAAACGGGGAAACAATAATAAATCCACAAAAGTGCCAACAATTGTTATTTTATACATTTTTTTTATTGTCTAAATTACATTTTGTTCCAACAAACCATTTTATCTGAATTGTTCATGTTTTAGTTTTAAGTTCACCCAGTGGTCTCGAGTATTAGAGTCGTAGTGCCACTGGACTGAACTAACCGAGGTAAATTTTTCTTTTTTTTTCTTTTAATTTTTTTTTTCTCCTAGATACTAGGGGTGGCGCCCAACAATAGCACCGTCCTTATACATCTTGATGTTAACTGTTGTTATGTTAACAAGATGCAGAGGACAATAATATTAGACACAAAGAATAAGAATAATTTATACAATACAATACAATTTATACAATACAATACAATTTATAACAATATTTTTTTATATTTTTTTTCACAATATATATAAACATATTTGAGAATAAGTAGTCTTTTAGTCCTTTATAGCTTGCACGCCTGCAGAGAGAGAGTTTTTTTTCTGAAAACCGGTAAATGGAAGAACAAAAGGAAAATATATTCTTCAGGAAGTCTCGGCCAGCATGAAAGGAGTAAAGATCATATTTTATCCTTACAGCAATCTGCCGCTTTTTAACCAGGGTAAAGCCAAATCTTGAAATATATTATAAATGAGAGAGAATTTACAAGTTTCGTTTGAGGTTTTAAGCCAGAAGATTGTTCTAAGGAATTAATATTTTATATTCTACTACGCTTCATCTTATTGTTATATGTTGGTCCAGTTATGGAATTTTCCATTGATATTCATCGACACTTGTTCTTGTTAAGTCTACAAGAATTAACAAAATTGTAAAACTAGCTTTACTTCCACCGACAGAGAGTGCAGTTCAGCGACACCCATATCAGGTTTATCATTATGTGCAAACTTTGTTAGCTAATGAGTTAAATCCTGAATACTGGGGATGGCTAGTGAAAATTAAAATAGATCATTACAACCTTCTGCTCCAGATTCACTTTTAAATATAATTTTCTGCAACTGTAAAAGTGTGTGGACCAACGTGTGGCTGTAGAAAAATAGGTTGACACTATTCAGCAATTTATGGTAATTGTCGTGATCAATCCTTCATCAATGCTACACTAGATGAAGACTCTTAAGATGGACCACGAGAAAAAATAGTGTAGAGGTATTAAATCAAAATAATGAAATCTCATGAATTTTTACCAGAAGATTTGTATTTCAAATTTAGGAAAAGTTGAAACTAATGTTAGAACGAACAATAAACACAACAAATAAAAGTAAACGAGGATGAAAACAAAGAAACTTAATTCATAGATGTGATGAAATCGTGGATTAGTTACAGGGGATAATAAAGTGAAAATAGTAGACATTATTAAAGTTATAGTTTAGGCCTATAGGTTTTATAAGCGTAATACGTAGAAATATTGTATATACGAGAGAGACGTATCGAAACTTTTTGTAGGAATTTTATAATCCACATATTTGAATAAGACCTTTTATTCATTAAACAATAGATAAGGTGACATTTATTCAAAATTTATTTTAGAGATTTATTATGTGTTGAAGAATTTTTCTGTACAATTAATTGACGGGTACTTTTGATACATTATTTATAACACATGAAAAAACATACCAAATTTCAGTTAGCTCAAAATGAATCCGTTAAAGAGTCCAATAAAATCACTGGACTATAATTACTCTAATGGAAGGAAGAAATAACCTTAGAAGTAGTAGAGGTTCATCTGGGTTGAATAAGAGTGGAAAACAATTATGAAAAACCTCCCTCAGTAGACCTATTGGAATTCTAACCCTGATCTCCCCATTTTCGGCATGCCAGTCTAAACAAGACTGACGACTTAGACTTAGACCACTAAAGCGGGTTTTTCATGGAATATATATCAAGTAAAGTGGCACTGATATAAGGAATATTAAATAATAAGTGTTTATTGTTTGGCTCATTTAGCTCTTATCTTACAACATAATTAAATAGTCTGATGTGGCAAAAATCAGTGAATTGATTTCTAGTGATAAACTATGGTAATATGTTAGAGATGCTTTATCGTGCAATGGGCGCAAAAAAACTTGTTAGAAGTTAGTTTTATACTTTTAATAATAACAAATTTATGATAAGACACTTTGTAAGTATCATCCAATAAATTTTTTTTAACATTTTTCAATTTTAGTATTTAATTACTATATTGTTGAAATTATCTCTGGAAATAAATAGTTTTGTAATTAACGTTCATTTTCTGAAGCAACCTACTATATCAAAACATGGGAACTTTTAAGAGTAAGAGCGAAAGATTTTACCAAATTTTTCCGGGATGGTATTTTCTTACATCTTCCAGTGTTCTTATGCATATCACAATCAACTTTCACTTGGAAGGAAGTTGTGCTAGGGATTTAGTTTATAGTGTATTGTCTTAGTTTTACACTTATTATTCTACGATGCTAAGAAGAACATTCGTTGCAATCCTCCACAAAATTGTAAATACAACAGCTTGTCGATAATTCAGAGGAATTGGGGATCGACCATGTCCTGATTAAATACAGTCATTTTCTCTACCAAAAATAAAAAATAATCATAGACGGAATCTTAAGAAAATTAATTTTTAAGTTAGAACCATTTTTACTTAATTTAAACAAATAAGTTAAAGTGTTTTTTTATTCCTAAATACCACAAATCCTGAAGGAATATAATAAGTCAAAAATGTAACCAAGTAAAAAGTCTCCAATTATTTTGTCACAAAAAGGGTTGACGTGCATTTTTGAAATTCGTGGTTCTGATATTGATACCACTGTATTTATTTATATAATTTTTTATTTTTGTGATACGGAATATCGACGTACCCCATTTTTGACCTCCATATTATCGACAATGGTAGACAATATTATATCGTAGTAACATGTACTTATTTGTATTTCGAGAAACTTCATGAGTACAATATTAGTGTTTTATAAATATAATTCAACATTGTAATTTACATTTAAGAGGTTATGAACTGCACATTAATTTCATTTCATTTTCAAATTAATTTGGAGGTTAATAGTAAAACATGTTTAGTTGAGTGCGTGAACAATAACCACATTGGTAGTAATAACTGTGTTGGTTGTTTGAGTTATGAAGGGACAAAAATATTGCGGGAGGTACATCATTTAATCGAAATAAGAATACATATATAAATAACATTATTAAAAATCAGACACATAGACCTCATGGTTCTAGAAGAAGTGAGTGTGCGACGGCACATAAGGATCACGGTTGGGTGTATCCCTTGGCTGGGGTGGAGGCACCTTCTGAGGTATCTAAATATCCGGAGCTGCAGTGTTATTATGACCACGACGCAAAATGAATTTGCGACCGTTAGCAGAGGGACGCTAAACTTTGCGTCAAAAGTTATTATGGCCGACCACTTTGCGAAAGCAAATATTTTCCTAGTAGAGTGACGCAAAGTTGCGCAGACATTTTACTTGTCCTTTGGTTGCGTTTTGAGGTTATGTATGCTATGTTTTGTAATTTATTAGGTGTTAAAGAATTAAACAGGCATATTATAATCCCGAAACGCATTTTCCTGTGTGTCTGGTTAATATTATTATTTTGTGTGTTTTTAGTTAATATTATTAATTTAAATTAAATAATAAATGTGTGTTATGTTAAATTATATTTCAATTTAAATAATTTTATCAAAAAATTATAATTGATGAGGGATTTCTGCTACTGCACTTTTTGATATTACGACAGAGAGTTGAAAGGCGGAGATTAAGACTTGACGCCGACAGATTCGGGATGTGTCTAATCCTTATGAGGTGCCAGAGCAAGTATTCCGAAAAATATTTTGTTTAAATCGGGGCTTGGCACAAGAGTTGTGTGGGTTACTGAGACCACAACTAGAAAGAACTAATGCTTCAGGGATAGCTGTACATATACAAGTAAGTACAAGCTTTTTTATTAGTATTAACTCTTTAGTAAATAACCTGTAACCATGTATACAGGGGTCATTTAATTTTTTGAAGGGGCAGGTTTAAATCATGAGTTTTTACCATGATGTTAAGACCTCTTACTATTAACCTCTAAATAATAAAATAAATTGTTATTTACTACAGAAGCATACCTAGTGGTGGAACTTTATTTGTGTAAGGGGGAATGAAAAGTTTGAATGGGGACGGGGTTACGGGGGGTAATCAACAAAACAGTTTTTATCGTTATTCTACCAGACTCTCCCTCTAGTTAATGTTAAAAAATTGGATGTTCCCAGAATCTCTTTGTAGTGTTTTATGGAATTGGTATAATCCTAAATGCTAGTTAGAGTAGTCCTCCAAGACAGTAGCCCTAAGGACTCAAGCTCTCCCTAAGAGCGCAGCCTATAGTTCTGATGTATACCTTGTTTGTGACCTAGGAAAATATTATGGTATGTTACCTGAAGTATTTCTTAAATTTTTCAGGTGCTTTCAGCTATACGTTTTTTCGCAGAAGGAGGATACCAACGTGGAGTGGGACAGGACCTTTTTATAGCTCTGAGTCAGCCAGCTGTGTCGAAATGTATTCGTGCAGTATGTGAGGGTTTATCAATCATAGCTGGTCAATGGATACGTTTCCTCGTACAGTGGCACAAA